>CP139504.1:310819229-310850113 GCA_021014915.2 Artemisia tridentata subsp. tridentata
ATTTCATTTACACGCATCATTCTTCTTCATCAATTCTTCTCTTATTTACTTTGAGTGTCACACGAGTAGTTATTAGTAGCTTAATATAGTTTTAGTTTGTAGGATAAAGGTTGGTTCGAATAGATTTAGTGGTTTACAAGTGGTTTACAGTTGTCGATCAATGATATGGGAATATCATTTAATTAAGAAACTGAGTTTTGGTAGAATATACTTGAAAGTATATTGATGCGTTGACATACCAATTTCACATAATATTTAATGAATTGAATATAGGACTTATCCCAACCGCATGATTGTACTTTATGGATATTGTCATCAAATAAATCATGAATATTTATCCTTAGACTTGAGATACCAGAGAACTATCATGGATGTAGTGCATTTCTGTTAACCAATTCATCGCTATACGTAACTGGTAGCTTTAAGGATTGTTTTCAGAAATGTTGCAAAGTTCATGGGTTTTGCTTGTAGTCAAGAAAGAATTTGTTCCTTCAAATTCGTTTTGAAGTTTAATACTGTTGGGCCCCTCATAGGGTTGACAAGATGTTTGCATGGCCATGCCCAAGATCTATCTGGAATATCTTCGGAAGATTTGGTAATCTTGCTCAATCACAAACAACGAGAAACAGAATAGTTAAATAAAGGAATGACTAAGATCCATATCCTTATTTAACCTGGTATTAGAAACAAAAGGATAAGTATGATGATGAATCATCAAAAGGTTTTTCAAGGAGACCTTACTCGAGTTGTACTGGGGGCATTGGCGTGGGAGCTGTTAGTTTATGGACATATTTTAATATGTGTATGACCGGATTCGAACTCGAGACTACGGGATTGCACACTTTACGTATGAGACTCGATGTTTAAATAATTAATATAAAATGTTATATTTAATTATTAAATTCACAATAAATGACTAAAGAGCGTTAAGTAATTAACGGAATTGACTAACGGTCTGTAAATGTTAAAGGGATACGAAGAAAAGGAAACAAGCCAAGAGAAGGTTCTAGAACCCTCTCTTGGGCTTGTTTGTGGTCGAACAATGGGATCCCACATAGGAAATCATTGTAAACTTGATATCTACCAAAAGGGTATAAATACATCCCCATGTATTCATCCTTTGGTACACTAGATTTCAATAGAAGGCCAAACTTCTTCTTTTCTCCTCTCTTGTTCCTAGGTCGACGAGTGAAGCCCTACAAAAGGGATTTGCGAGTAACCTTGAACATAACAAAGTGTTTGGTTAATCTATTGTGATCAAGAACTAGCATTCACATCGAATCTCTAATAGTACGTGTGTACAAGAACGTGGTGCAAACACATTATTGTTTGCTACTAGGAGGTGATCGACTTTGTGTTAGTCGACTTTTACAAAACCCTTTATTAGGGTTTTACATGTTCTTGTTTATTGATTCCTTGTTTCGCTAGGAATCACAAAGATACGCATTTTCTTTTATTATTCGGTTAACTAATTACATGTTATATGATCCTTACGCTTCCGCATGCTCTTTGATATTTTATGTGTTTTATATATATGCTAGTCATGTTATGTAATTCCAACACCTTTTAGATACGATAGTGGGCTAAGTTAAACTGCTATAAATTTCATACTGAACTGGGAAGTTGCTCAATTTACTACCAATGACCAGATTAAATCAATATTGCGTCCAGGTGTTGAGTTCTGCATACTCGAGGATACACATTGACTTCATCAACAATGTTTTGCTGCAGGTTTATACATTCCGTTTACTTAAATGTCAAGTTACAAAAATACTAAACGTTCCAACAATGTTTTTCGATAACGTCTGTTCACTAACTTAGATTTATTGTAATATTTCTTGGTTTGTGTTTTGCTTCTTATATGATGTACCAACACTTTTGAGTCACATATAAATCAATGTATGTGTGAATTGATTGTCCGCCCTTGGACAATAGACTTTTCTTGATGATTGTTGTGGACTTTTATAGTTTTGAATCTCTATATTACGATAAGCATAAAAAATTTGTAAATCATAATTTATAAAATATTTTGAGCTGCCCTTTTATGTGATATTTGCATCATAAAACTTTTAGCACGTTGTGACGAAGTTTAAATGATACATTATTATTGAAACGAGCTGGGCTGCGAACCGCCGCGTTGCGGCGGGGCAGCGATTCCTTGTCCGTATTCAAAGGCGATACTAATTTACATAAGCAAAACGTTGCATTACATGATGTTGTACTACAAGCGCTATTAATTTACATAACAAAAACTTGATACATGTGACCATGTCAAGTCGATAACAGAGGACAATAAAAGTGTGCAAGGGTTAAACAACGAAGATCAATCCATTTAGAAAGCATAAAAAAATCGCTGAAGAAAGCATAGTTGCCATATTGATGTTCAAGATTTACCCAACACGTAAGTATATGATATTTTCTCAAATGTACATACCAGGTCATTTACCCGCTTCCGAAGCATGTCATTATCGACTTTCTTTGAATGAAGCTGAATAATAAAACATAATAAGTTGTGTTAATATCAGTAATAAAAATATGAACAACTCGATTTAACAAAAATGCACTACAAAGCAAAACGGTCCAAACCTCGGAACTCAGTTTTTTATTCTCTTCATCCAATTCGCCATTTCTCTTCTGCAACTCTTGTAGCTGTGATACCAATCCACTAATATGACTCTGCAAACAAAAACACACAAATTAATGTTTCTTGCCATCTGTGTCATCCTTTTACTACAATTCACAACATCTAAAACATAACCAAATGAAATCTAAAACACTTTTTCCTTGCTATCAAAACTAAAGGCATGTTTAGGATTGTTTAATAAAACTGCTTATTTTCTTATTGCAATATCATACAGCGGCTAGTCCATTCCGAGTGTTTGGATCGAAGCAAACTGATTACGATATCTGCTTATCTTAAGGTCAAAGAAGCATTATGCGAGTTGCTTATTCATAATACTTGTCTGATGCCGATAATCTTAACTTATAAATCTTTAGATCAGTAGAATTTCCAAACACTCATCCGCTTATTTTCATGCAGATAATCAATAAGTTTTGATAATCCAAAATTCTAATATTTGGGCTTCTGACATGCTACATAATGTTGCTACAAAAATGTTTAATTAAGTCGGTATGAAGATTGTATGGTTAAGCAAATACCGACCAGATAATGACCCATAATGAAGTTGTATATCATGACATGCCTGTGTAAGGAGAGCATCATCAGTTGGGAGCTTCAAGTCATCCTTAGTGTTGCCATTTTCAGTCAACAAACTCAGCTGAGAGAATTTGTTTCTAATCAGAGTCGAATAAAAACTTAAATAATACGCTACAAAATGATGAATAGAATGAAACTTACAAATCCATCCTCAGAAATATCAATTAGCTGGTAATCAGTACAGTTGACATGTGGGACCTGCAAAACAAATATAAAAAAATTAAATGTTAACTATAATTTATACTATATGAAAAAATGAGACAAATACAGACACAAAAGAGAAGATACTTACATCACAATTGTGGGACGAAGGCATGATATCTTCAAGTTTTTTCCCATTGAAGATGTCAGTTGCAACAAAGTGACACTTAGCATGACCGTGCTTGCCAGTCTCGGAGGTAGAAACTTCTACAACCTGTTCCAATTTAGTCAAGTGGTGATTACATTTGCCGAAATCACCACAACCGCAACCGCTTTTTACCCACATATCCATCTCTATAAAAAAAAAGGCAACTACAGCTTTTGCGGGTGTTTGTTTAAAAAGCTTGAGCTGTTTGTTTCGGCTTATGGCTTATTTGGTTTTGGGCTTATGCTTCATAAATCATAAGGTCACTTGTCATTAACAATAACTGGACATCGCCATTGGTAGTACAAACGGCAAGATTAGTTCCCTGTTGTGACGAACTAACCGAACTCACGATTGGGAAGCATAGTCCTGTTGGGTTTGGATCAGGAGGAACCAACAGCTTCACCCTACTTTGTAAACAGCACCGATGGTATAAACGACATGTAGATGCTGTCAAAGTGTTTAGTTTTTCTTCGTTCCAGAATTTAGCATGACAGTGATGACACACGCGATTGCATTGGCCAAAAGCTTTATATTCACTCGGAGGACCTGTATTAGAATCCCAGGAAAGACAATTAAATACGATAGTGTAATAACGTTTTTACAAAACAGAACGGATAAACTACATCACAAAATCTACCTGATCTGACTGTGTACATCGGCACCCCCCTAAAAATCAAATAGTCAACAACCCTGAAACACGCACATCTACAAACCACATGGAAAAGTATGAGCGGCAACAGGTGGTGGTGATGGAACATTAAAATCCTGACCGGCGGCACCTGCAAGAGGCATCAAATATCGTGTTTTGGTAAAAGCACGTTTTTTTTTGCAAATGCTTACGTTTAAGGAATGCTATAAATGCTAACCATTAGATCCACATGTCACGACATCTGGGAAATTTTTTTCCTTACGTTCACATATGCTTGCCAGTCTCGGAGGTAGAAACTTCTAAAACCTGTTCCAATTTAGTCCAGTGGTGATTGCATTTGCCGAAATCAGCACAACCGCAACCGCTTTTTACCCACATATCCATCTCTATATAAAAAAAAAGGCAACTACAGCTTTTGCGGGTGTTAATACGATAGTGTAATAAAGTTTTTACAAAACAGAACGGATAAACTACATTACAAAATCTACCTGATCTAACTGTGTACATCGGCACCTGAGGAAATTGCGAGGCCGAATGTGCTTGTGGGGCAGCTGTAATCAGAACGTTAGAAACAGGCAAACCCCCCTAAAAATCAAATAGTCAACAATCCTGAAACACGCACATCTACATACCACATGGAAAAGTATGAGCGGCCACAGGTGGTGGTGATGGAACATTAAAATCGTGACCGGTGGCACCTGCAAGAGGCATCAAATATCGTGTTATGGTAAAAGCACGTTTTTTTTCAAATGCTTACGTTTAAGGAATGCTATAAATGTTAACCATTAGATCCACATGTCACGATATCTGGCAAAAAATTTTCCAAACGTTCACGTATGCTTGCCAGTCTCGGAGGTAGAAACTTCTACAACCTGTTCCAATTTATTCCAGTGGTGATTACATTTGCCGAAATCACCACAACCGCAACCGCTTTTTACCCACATATCCATCTCTATAAAAAAAAGGCAACTACAGCTTTTGCGGGTGTTCGCTTAAAAAGCTTATTTTGGGTTTCGTAAGCTCGTTTTTTCCGGTTTATTTTAAAACTACGAAACTTATTAATGCTTATTATTATGGAGCTGTTTGTTTCGGCTTATGGCTTATTTGGTTTTGGGCTTATGCTTCATAAATCATAAGGTCACTTGTCATTAACAATAACTGGACATCGCCATTGGTAGTACAAAAAATTATCTACGATTAACAATACCTGGACAACATCGATGGTACTTCGGTCCTCCCCCTGTAGCTTCTCCTCATACCAAAAGAGGACACCACGATGGGAAAACGCCTGATCACAATCTGCTAGATAGGTGTGTACTCTAACGGAGGCCCTATAAAAAAAAGAGAGAATAAATTTGATCAAGTGAATACGAATCAATGACTAAGCCGACGGCCATTTAATGCTTATTTTCTAATAAAAATATCATAATCAAAAAACGCAAACTCGAATCCGAAACTGAATCAAACTTAATGTAAGGAATCCAAAGTAGTAACAATAACCAAAAGAAAAAATTTCGCATACCAATTCCTCGACCTGGCCCAGTAATCCATACAACCTGTAATTCATTGAAAAACAAAAATACAGTCGATTATTTTTTTGTTTTTAATCCAAATAGGTTCCTAAGAACACAGGAAACCATATCGTTACCTCAATACCAGGGAGTTGACGGTTTCCTTTTTTTTTTACCTGCCAGCCATTGTTGCAAATCTCCAAATGAAGTTCATCACGTATGAACGGCATCTGTATCCACACAGAAAAGGACATGTAAGCCGAAATGAGATAACCTCGTAAGCCCAAAATAATCAAGCTTACACGAATATTTTAGATCTTTCAAATATAAAACTTTAAATCAAATGAATACAAATACAAACCGTACATTCAAATAGAAGTTTGACATAAAATCGAATGATTCTTTCTTTCTTTTTTCATTAGTCTAAAACTAAGAAGTTGTTGGAAACAAAAATTATAAATTTCAGTGGTTACCTTTAACCCGGAACAGAAGCAGAGAAAAAAACCAACAATATGTTAGGCCGAAAAAAAATCAAACAATTAAAACACATGAAGAATCTCAGCAACCCATTAATAGTTTTGTTTAATTTTGGTTTTGTTTGAAAGGTTTTGGTTTGTGAGCAATACCAAAACGTTCACTTCCAACAAACACATACCGAAATTAAACACCGAATTCAAATAAGGCAAATACTAATCCACATTAACCAAACTCAAATAACCCCAAATCTAATTTGGACATAATCATGCAAATAATCCTAAGTACCCTAACAATCCACATTAATTAAATCCAAATAACCTTAAATCTTAACGAAAGAAAACCTATTCTAACTTATAAAGACAGTAAAATTTAAACTAAAAAAAAAGAAAAAAAAAAACAAAAGAAAATAACCAACAGAAGCCACAAATTCCAACTGACCCCTAATTCCAAACTACCAATCTCAGTTTTTTAGGCGTGGCGAGTTGCAGCAGTACCCCCAACTGAGTTGCTATAGACGCCACAAATTCCAACCGCCACCTATCTCTCATTTTGTTTTTTGATAATGAAATAAACATAAAAAAAAAAATCACAAATCAATAAACTATTTTGATAACCTCGAAGCCGCTGCCGTTTGATTAGCTGTCCTTCGAATCTGTAATCAAACATAAGACCATGAATACAATTACAGACTTTTTATAAAAAAAAATTAACTGTGATTCTTATGAACCACATATAACAAAAAACCCCAAATTTATTTTTAAAAAATAATAATAATAAAAATAAAAATAAAAAAACCCAAATTTTACCTTGTTTATACCCGATCTGTGGATCTGATTTTTGTTAATTAATTTTTTCTGTGGATCTGTGAATCTTGTGTTGGATCGATACTTTTTTTGGTTTAAAAAATAATAATAATAAAAATAAAAATAAAAAAACCCAAATTTTACCTTGTTTATACCCGATCTGTGGATCTGATTTTTGTTAATTAATTTTTTCTGTGGATCTGTGAATCTTGTGTTGGATCGATACTTTTTTTGGGGGCATGAATCGTTATTTTTTTGTGTGTGTGTGTGCTTGTGTTTTGTGATTTGTGGGAAGATCGAGAGAGATAACTATCGATTTATCCAGAAGATGGCAAGGGCTGAACTGGGCTGGAACGAAAGGGAAAAAGCGGGAGCCCACAACCCAAAAGCGAGCCCAACACTGCTACAACAACTGTAGCAAAACTCGACGCTCCATTATATATAGGAGAATGAACAACATAGAAAAACGACATATTAAGTTACCAGCTTGTTTGAAGTTTACCTTAACAAATTAGTACAAACTACAAAGTAAAGAGAAATGCTAAACATTCCTACAAAATGTGCCTACAAATGTGTCTACTCACAGGATGCTGACACTTTTCAGAACTGACGGTTTGGATGCAGATAGAGAATGAGTGAGAAAAAACTATATAATATTGTTGTGTGTGTAGGAGGATTTGTAGGATGAAATGGTACGAGGGTGTAGCAAAACTCTAGTTAAAATCACATAATAGTTGCAATCCTTATGTTATTAATATATAATTCAAGGGTAAAGAATGAAAGTTTAAACAAACTCACCAAACTAACAAACTTATCTTATATTTTTGTTATAATGTAATTCGTTTTAGTATCAAGCAAAATAATTAGGTATTGTAATATTGAGCTAATTTTGATCGTAATTACAAAACCTTTGAAATGGTAAACATTTTATAAATTACAAATTTATATCGTTTACGCAAGAGACAAATACATATAATACTTGTTATTTTCTTGTCATTAATTACTAAATACTTTAGGGGGTAAAATTATAAATTGCAAGAAACCTTACCAATTTAACCCTATTTTAAGGGTTGTTTATGTAATTTTTTTGCCTAAATATGTTGAAAGTAGGGGTGTAAAAGAGACGAGACAACTCGCGAGTTGTTCGAGATCGACTCGTAAACTATGCGAAATCGACTCGGTTTAAACGAGTCGAGCTTGAGTTCGAGCTACTTGATTATATTTTCAAGTCGAGTTCGAGCTCCAAAATACTCAACTCGTGAAGCTCGCGAACTTTATCGAGTTTCGATTAAATTACACTTTTACTCTTTTATATGCATAAGTTTACTTAATTTTCATACAAATTGAGTCAAGGCGGGCTTGATATGCCGAGTATTTATCAGGTTCAAGCATGAAATGTGGAAAATCGAGCTCGAGCTCGAGTTTTATATGACGAGTTGAGCTCGAGCTCGAAATATAAAGTTCGACCAAGCTCTAGTCGAGTTTTAAGATCGAGTTTTAGTATACCAGTCGAGCTCGAGCTTGGCAGTGCTCGGCTCGACTCGGCTCGTTTACACCCCTAGTTGAAAGCTTGAAACGAAATCGGCTGCTACAACAAATGTATCTATACGTGTATTAAATAACCGCGCGTTGCGGTGGCGTATCTTTTTATCAGTTAAATCGTTAAATATTTTACTTTTGTTACACCAAAAATATTGTGTATGTGTATATAACTTGATTTCATGTGTTTTCGTATAACTAAATTATATAATTCAATTCATTTTCTTTATCTGTTTCTTTATATCATTCAAAAGTATTTGTAATAATTTTGACTTATTGCCAGAAAAATAAGAAGTTGAGTTTAAAATTTTAATCACTATAGTTAAAAACATTGCAATATTGTATTAATTTTATTCGAAACTTAAAGACCCTTTTATTGGTATATTTTTTATAAGAAAATTGCTAAACATATATTAGATATTTGATAATTAAAATTTGTTATATCAAAAAATTTGTAAAAGGTAAAAGTTTAAGGTAATTTTCGTAACTTGTACCATAGTTTAGGGGTTGTTTTGAATTTTTTTTACCAAGTTTTTATTATATATAAGTGTAAAGGAATAAAAGTTAGGATGGTTTTTGTAAATCATTATATAGTTTAAGGGTGTGGTTTGACTTTTCTTAAAAAAAAAAAAAAAAAAAAAAAAACATATATTAAACTTCAACATTTTTTATAAAATTGTACGTTACTAAAAAATATTTCAATATTAGGCTCATTTTGTTTGCAATTTAGAGACCTTTTTTATCGGTATATTTTTTATAAATAAATCGCAAGATATTTGTTAGATATTTAATAAACAAACTTTGTTATATATGAAATAAATAAATAAATAAATAATTGTAAATAGCTAAAAGTACAGAGTTATTATCGTAACTTGTCGCATAGTTCGGGTGTTGTTTTTTTTTTTTTTTTTTTTTTCTTTTTCGTCAAAAGACGTCGTCCCAATGACAAATGCATATATAGATAATACAATGACTAGTAAAAATGAGATCCTAAACGATGTTATATGAAAGTCATATAAATATATATAATAGTGAGAGAAGGAATTCCGTAAGAAGAAAAAGTAAAAAAAAATAATAATAATAAATTGAGAAGTATTTTTAGTCACATATTTTAAATGAGAAAAGAGAAATTCATGAGAGATTTATCTATTTTTGTAGAAGCATCTAAAATGTGCGGAATTAATTACTTCGCATCCTTCTCATTTTAGTTTTATTTCTCATTTGATTCTAACTCATACTAGTGAAAGAAAATTTGAAGCTGATCATTATCTAATGTGACTAATTGTTGTTACAAACTCTAGTGCTATTTTGGTTTTGATGCAAAGGATGGGCTCAGTACACATTTGTTAGGTCACTTAAATGGGAACCATGACATTATAAAAGCTGTAGGATACAACATTTTGTGGATCAAAACTTTGTTTGCGTACATAATTAATATGTTTTTATACATGAAATATTAATCTCTAATGCCAAAGAAAATACTCCCCCGTCCTATAATAAGTGTCCACTTTTATTTTTTTGAATATTTCTTGTTCAACTTTGATCATTAATATTTTTATATGTGTTATATAATACTTGATGAAAATTATACCAATTAAAATACATTTAAAACTCAATTCATTCATATATTTTTCATGAAGCATTATATAACACAAATAAAAATATTTATGATCGAAATTGAATAAGAAAGACTAAAAAAAGTTAAAATGAACAATTATTATGGGACGGATGTAGTATGAGGAAAGTAAACTAGCAAGAACTATTATACAATAAACTATTACAAAGAATCATGATTAGTTAACTTAAACTATAGAGGTTGGAGGAAATTGCAATTGTGCTTGTAATTACAGCCAGAATTATCATCGTTGTTGCGATTATCTTGTCCTTTTTTGTAGCTATACCATGAACATCTCTGTCATATTTGGAAAACAAAAACGGATATCTTAATTTACTCCAATATATTTCTTAGTTTGAGCTTTTTTTTCAGTTTATTTCATATTTACGATAAGCGTTTTTGTGCAACATCTATGTGGAAAAATTGCAACATCTGTTATATAAATACACATGCAGTACGCAACTTACCTTAGAACAAGTGCACCAGGGAAGATGAAGACAATGCATACAGCTGCTGTCGATCCCATGAACCGAAAGAAATACCATATGTTGGGAATGGCTATCGCAAAGAGGTAAGCTACTCCTAGCAAAATTAATGTGAGAGCCAGAAATCTTTTGGTGTCCTTAGCAAGAAGGGACTTATTTGGGAAAAGAAGCTCGTCAATGTTAGCCCTCAAAGAAAAGTTTAACAAAGGGAACACGAGCATCAAGTGTAACGCATAGCTTAAACGAACTATGTCATTTAACAATAATCCAATCGTTGAGCCAGTCGCTTGATCAAAGTTTACTAAAATATCAGCGTCAATCAATCCCCAAACAATATGTACCCGAATAGCCCCATAGAGAAGTAAATAAGAGCACAAAGTACAAGTGAGATTCTGACTGCAGAAGCCATTGCAGTAGGTTTTCCTAACTCCATACCAATAGCATGTACTGCAACATTACAGAAAGACATTCTGGTGAGTGAAAATGCCGTGGTCCTTTCGTTGATTTCAGATAATTAGTTTATGGATGTTTGGATTTGTGCTTTGGAACTGATAATGTAAATTAGTCGTTTTCTTATTGTTCGGATTAATAGACTATACTTTTGTTTGTCTTATTATTTAGGGTGAATTAATCGTTATATTTAGGTTGTACAACTTAGTTGCGAGTGACCATGATTTTTATGACCGGTGACATTTATTTATACCGCAATTTGCAAATTGCCTTGATGCGATTACAATCTACAGCTGAAAAAGTGATCTCCTATGAACTATTCCGGTTAACCGCTTCCCAAATGAACAATTATTTGATTAGTTCCATGACCAAATTTCTTTCCAATTAATGATTTCTATAAGCCCATGAGACTTGTATTCAAATAGCTGATGTATTTTTTGACTTTGTGTTTGTTTGGGGTGCATTATGGTGCAAAAAAGTTGTTTTTGGTGTCGTTGGCTGAAACAAGTTTGAGTTGATTTGGTAAATCCTCTTCAGGTGCACAAAGAAATTTAAAGGGATTGTTCCAAAACACCAATATAATCTGTCTCCCAAACATGTTATCACCTTTTTCTCTCATTTGTGTATTTAGTGTGCAGGATATAGTTGGAGGGCCAAAGGTGTTCATTCAAATTCTTGCTTATAAAGTCCAGGGTGTGCTGTGTCAAAGAATAGAAGTTGAAGGGGGCTCGTTGCATCTTTATTGCTGATATATTGGCTTCATCTCCTAGGGTTAGACACACGATCGAATAATAAGCAACCACATTCCATTGCTGCTCTCTCACTCTTCTTATTTATTTCGTGTATTGAGATCATTTGATCTTGTCTGTTACTTGTAATAGTTCGGTACTGATTGTTTGTAATCTGTGCCGACTATTGATCCTCATTATTGAATAAAAGCTACGTTTGGATTGTTCTGTCTATCTCTTTGATACCATCGCACATGGTATCAGAGCGCTAGGCTTTTGATTTAACTCAATCCGAATTTCTGGTTCGTTACTGGAAATTGGGGTTTTTGGTTCTTGCTCTCTCCGGTGGTTATCGATTGCATTCTGGGACGTACGTGGTGGTTTAATTGGTGGCTCTGGTTTTATTGAGGGTCAATTCGAAAAATTAGGGTTTGCTCTTGAACCCTAATTTTCGTTGATTTGTGGATTTTTCTCGCTGCGATATCTGGTATAATTGGATCATAAACAGCCCTAGACTAAGTGAATCTAGGGTGTTTGCGGTTGGCTCTTGTTCTTTCCGCTGCCTTATGTACTGTAAGTCTCCTCCCTTCTTATTTAAGAACAATAGTAATTGAGTTGTGTGGGTGCAAACGGGTAAGCTAACATCTTGATCTGCCACCATTTGAGTGGTACGAATACCTGCTCTGGCTTACCCCAGTCCACAGGCTTGTTACTTGTTGAGTCTTGGGTGTGAGTTTACTTCTGCTCTTTATTTTTCGTTTTTCATTTACCTGTCTAGTTTGAAGGAGGATAGGCTAGGATAGTTGAAGTTTGATTGGGATTGTTGGTTTATCTGTGATTGGTGAAGTTTGGTATTCTTGGTTCTTGCCTGTTCTTAGTCTGCTATCTGCCTAAATAACTGTCTAATTGTTTTCTTATCTGTTGTCTGTCTGGGTGTTTGGTGTTCTTGATTCTTACCTGTTCTTTGTCTACTGTTTCATTGAAATTGTCTGGTTGATTATTTATCTATTGTTCTGTCTGTGTGTTCACTATGGCTGATGATGATTTCATTGAACCCATTAATAATAATGAATCTGTGATTAATGTGAGTTCCTATTCTGATTTAAAACTTGCCTTTGGTGATTCTCTTTACTTGCATCCTAATGATACTAGTGGTACTCCCATTGTGTCTGTGAAACTATCTGGTTCTGAAAACTATAAAATATGGAGTATATCTATGACATTTGCCTTAAGAAATCACAACAAACTTGGCTTTATCGATGGAGCCTGTAAAAAGGATTTATCTAATGCTAGTCTTGCTAATCAATGGGATACTTGTGACTCTGTTGTGCTTACTTGGATCCTAAATTCCTTAAGTCCTGAATTGTTTGCTGGTGCTATATATTCTAAGACTGCCTATGAGATGTGGAATGAATTAAAAGAAACTTATGATAAAGTTGATGGTTCTGCAGTCTTTAATATACACAAAAAATTTAACTCTTTGAGTCAAAACGGGTCATCTTTTGCTGATTATTACAACAACTTAAACTCTTTGTGAAAACAATTTGACTCTATGATCGGTCTTCCTGCATGTACTTGTGATGCTGCAAAACATTTTGAAAAACATAACCAGCTAATCAAACTGATGCAGTTTTTAATGGGGCTTGATGACACTTATGTGCCCATCAGAAGCAACATTTTAACCAGAGACCCTTTTCCATCTATCAAAACAGCTTTTTCTGTTGTCTCAGAGGAAGAATCCCTCAGGAATTACTCCTCTGGGACAGGATTAACTAAACCTAATGCTTCTGCCTTTGCATCAAAATTTTTTGATAATAAGAAAAAGTTCAATAACAACAACAATTACAAAGGTTCAAACTCTTCTTCTGGTAATAATTCTAACAACAGAGGACCCAATCCCAACCTAAAATGCACTAACTGCAACAAGATTGGTCGCACTGTTGATAGATGCTATGAACTTATTGGTTACCCTGCTGGTCATAAAAAGAACTTCAATGCTAAACTTGCCACTAGTAACAATGCCTCTGCTGAAGTTAACTTAGAAAATAGAACCAACAACTCTCCTGTCTCCTTGTCCAATGAACAGATGGCCAGACTTATGAGTCTTCTCAATGAAAGTTCTGTCAATGCCAACATGGCAGGTAAATGTTTTTCAGGAACTTTTTTTAATGGAAATGTAAAATTCAATTTGAATTTTGAAAAACACTTTAATGCAAACACAAATTGTTTAAAAGGAAAAATCAGTCTGGGCTGGATTGTTGACTCTGGAGCAAACCAACACATGACTGTATCTTCAAATTTCTTGGTTAATGTGGTTGATGTTTCTAATCTTGGCCTTACTGTTGGACACCCAAATGGTACCTAGGCATTAATCACTAAAATTGGTGATTTAAAAATCAATAACTGCATTACTTTAAATGATGTTTTAGTTGTGCCTGAGTATATTGTCAGTCTGCTATCTATTCATAAACTTGCTAGAGACAGCAAGCTATTTGTTTGGTTTGATGAATCTAAATGCTATATTCAGGATTCTGCAACAAAAAGGAATGTGGGGATTGGTAATCAATGCAATAGCCTGTACTTGTTTGATATAGACTCTACCTGTAAGATTGTTTCTAATAACTGCATTTCCTCATGTTTTGTTTCTAGAACCCTTTGGCATCAAAGGCTTGGCCACTCGTCTGACCAAGTCTTACATGTCCTTAAGCCCAGCCTTAAACTTGATAATCCAACTGAACCTGATCATCTCTGTGATACTTGCAATAAAGCCAAACAGACCAGGGAACCATTCCCTCTAAGTGAACATAAATCTACTAAAATTGGTCAACTTGTCCACCTAGATGTTTGGGGCCCTTATAAAATCACTAGCAGAGATGGTTACAAATACTTTTTAACTATAGTTGATGATTACTCAAGGTCAGTCTGGGTTTATATGCTTAAAGGCAAATATGAGATCTATGATTCCATTGTCAATTTTTCTCAAATGCTGTCAAATCAATTTGAAAGTAATGTCAAAATTTTTAGAAGTGACAACGGAACTGAATTTGTCAACAATAGACTTCAAAAAAAATTTCATAAAAAAGGGATATTACACCAAACCTCTTGTGTCTACACACCCCAACAAAATGGAATAGCAGAAAGGAAACATAGGCATCTTCTTAATGTGGCTAGATCCCTTATGTTTCAGGGGGAATTACCTCTTTACTTGTGGCCTGAATGTGTTCTAACTGCTGTTTACATTATCAACAGTTTACCTTCTTCTGTGTTGTCTGGCAAATCTCTTTTCTTCTTTGTGTATGGGCATGACCCTTCACTCTCTCATATTAGGGTTTTTGGTTGCTTATGTTATGCTACAATACTTAACAATTCTGATAAGTTTGATAGCAGGTATGAAAAATGTGTCTTTATTGGTTATTCTAATGAGAAAAAAGGTTATAAACTCTTAAGTTTGGAAACAAAAAATGTCTTTTACTCAACAGATGTCAAGTTCTATGAAACAGTTTTTCCTTTCAAAATGAAAAACAATCTTCAAAAACAGGTGTTTGAAACTGGTGTATCAAAAGATTTAAACCACAAAAACTTTTTTGATGTTGACAACCCTAAAAGACCCGATGATGAAGGGAGAGTGTCTTCCAATGATGATGGCACAGAGTTGAATCCTCTTAATGAGGATGGTAACTCTGTTGCAACTTCTATAGAAGAAAATACACACCCTAAGGGCACTGTTTCTCCTGAAACAGATTCCATAGACATCAACACTGATGTCAACTCTGACCCTGACTCTGATGAGTCCAATCCTGAACAAGGAGGCTTGCCAGCCATCACTACAAGGAGCTCAACCAGACCCACTAGAATGCCAAAAAGTCTTAATGACTTTATTGTTGAAGGAAAAGTGAAATATGGCATAGAAAAGGTTGTAAATTATTCTAATCTAGACTCTGACAGTTTTTGCTTTGGTTCCAATCTGAATAAAAGTGTAGAACCTACTTGTTATGAGGAAGCTATTCTTGACCCTAATTGGATTGATGCTATGAATGCTGAAATTGAGGCTTTAAATGAAAATAAATCTTGGATTATAACCACTTTGCCTGCTAATAGAAAACCCATTGGGTACAAATGGATTTGGAAAATCAAATATAAATCCAATGGTGAAATAGACAGATATAAAGCAAGGCTAGTTGCTAAAGGTTTTAATCAAAGAGAAGGCATAGATTATAATGAAACTTTCTCTCCAGTTGTAAAAATGGCTACAGTTAGAATTCTTATTGCCCTAGCTGTTAAAAATAAATGGCCTCTTTTCCAACTTGATGTTAATAATGCCTTCCTTTATAGTGAGCTAGATAAGGATATCTATATGACCATCCCAAAAGGTTTTGCTGATGAAAATAACAAAGACATGGTTTGCAAACTCACCAAATCTCTCTATGGCCTTAAGCAGGCTCCAAGAAAATGGAATGAAAAACTTGTCAGTGTTCTAAAAGAACATGGTTTTGTTCAATCTGTCAGTGATCACTCTCTATTTACAAAATCCAAAGATGACAAGTTCATAGCCTTGTTAGTTTATGTTGATGACATTGTCCTTACATGAAACTGTGTCAATGAAATTGAACATTTCAAACTATTTCTTAAAATTAAGTTCAATATAAAGGATTTGGGATCACTCAAATATTTTCTGGGAATTGAAGTGATCAAAACTAGGAATGATATCTGTCTCTCACAAAGGAAATACTGTCTTGAACTCCTAAAAGAATTTGGTCTCCTTGGGTGTAAACCTGTGTCTACACCTATGGAACCCAACTCTGTGCTCCCTTTTATTCCCACTAAAGAAGACCCATTACTTGATAATATAACTGGGTATCAAAAACTGCTTGGAAAATTGATCTACCTTACCCATACTAGACCAGACATATCCTACTCTGTTCATTGCCTTGCTCAGCATATGCATACACCCCTGAAATCACATCTGGACTCTGCTCTAAATGTTCTGAGGTACTTAAAGGGTGCTCCAGGTAAAGGCCTAAGGTATGATCATAACAGTTCTAATAATGTTCTTGAAGGATGTAGTGATGCAGATTGGGCAAAATGTATAAAAACCAGGAAATCTGTAACTGGGTACTGTGTGTTTTTTAATAAGTGCTTAATCTCATGGAAAAGCAAAAAACAAAACACTCTCTCAAAATCATCCACAGAAGCTGAATATAGGTCTATGGCTGTTGCAGCCTGTGAAATTATCTGGGTACAAAAAATCTTAAAAGACCTAAATGTTAACATTAATCTTCCTGTTAACCTATTCTGTGACAACAAATCTGCTTTGCAACTTGCTGTTAATCCTGTTTTTCATGAGAGATCTAAGCACTTTGAAATAGATGTTCACTTTATCAGAGAAAAAATTGCAAAAGGTGTTTTGAGTGCCACAAAAATTGGCTCCTCAAACCAAATTGCAGACATTCTAACTAAACATCTTCCAGTATATCAACATAAATTTTTATGTGACAAGTTGAAATTATTTGACATGTTTGGGAAACAGATTAAGGGGGAATGTTCCAAAACACCAATATAATCTGTCTCCCAAATATGTTATCACCTTTTTCTCTCATTTGTGTATTTAGTGTGCAGGATATAGTTGGAGGGCCAAAGGTGTTCATTCAAATTCTTGCTTATAAAGTCCAGGTTGTGCTGTGTCAAAGAATAAAAGTTGAAGGGGGCTCGTTGCATCTTTATTGCTGATATATTGGCTTCATCTCCTAGGGTTAGACACACAATCGAATAATAAGCAGCCACATTCCATTGCTGCTCTCTCATTCTTCTTATTCATTTCATGTATTGAGATCATTTGATCTTGTCTGTTACTTGTAATCGTTCGGTACTGATTGTTTGTAATCTGTGCCGACTATTGATCCTCATTATTGAATAAAAGCTACGTTTGGATTGTTCTGTCTATCTCTTTGATACCATCGCACAGGGACATTCAAGCTGTAATTGTTGGGATAAAAGTAAATGTGCATCTTACTATTTTTAGCATGTCATTTATTAAAATCATCAGTCTGTATATCATAGATCATAGCAGGGTACCCGCGCGTTGTGACGACGGGTAGACTGTAAATAAATTTTTATGCGAGTAATGTATATGATTATATATTCTTCGTGACGAATGATAATAATATTATGGTGTTAAGAGGTATTCTCCCATTATTTCTTACGATGATACATATATCAAGGAGCATTTAACGAAATGAAAACATGAATATGAGAAAGGCTTCATATACAACCAATGTTTTGTAACCGGATTGGCCGGTTCATCCGGGAACCAATTGGTCCAGAACTGGCCGGCTGAACTGGACAAAACCACAAATAACAACCAAAAATCGGGAACCGTTTTGGGAAAGTGGTTCGTTGTACGGTCCAGTTTTAAAAACCATGTATACAAGATAAAAGAAAAGTTATATTAATTGTATGAAGTTTTTTATGTTTGATTAGCTTGTACAATAAGCATATTAACATGTACCTTTTATGTAGGCGGTGTTTTCTTTAACATTAAATGGGGGGTTGAAAAGTCAAATGGTTGAATATTTATTGTATTAGATGGTTGTCCTAATAGCTTAACTAATTGTATTTGCTTAAATTTTATTTTAAGAAGTCTTAAAATTTATTAGGAGAGAGAGTGCTAAATGCTTTATAGTAGTGTAGATTAGCGATTTACCTCAAATCACATGTGATTTTACCTCAAGTCACTTTTAAGTTGTGTATGTTTTACTGTTCTTTTTGTAGTAGAAAAAGTTGTTTGGTTTGCATCTAAAGCTGAAGCATCATCGAAGACAGAAGCAAAATCATTAATCCCATAGTTGAAATGGAGGACCGAGAAAAATGACAAAGAATGTTTTGTTTTCACAATGCTTCATATGGAAATATATTTTGGTGAAGCTTTTGAAGTTCAAGTAAAACACAAAGATATTGTTACACTAGTTGAATGTACATGCAGAGAGGATGTTTGTATTGGCTAAGCAACTTGAAAAGTAGGTTGAGGAGGATGTAACGCCATTAGATAGAGTGACAGATAATTGTAAAAAACATGTATATGGTAGTTTATAACTTTATTTTATGAAGTATAGGTTGTCTTTGATAAAGTATCAACAGTTGTATGCTATAAATCGTCTTTGAACAATTCGTATGTTTATTAACTTGTCTTTTGCTGAAAGTTTTAACATATGTCTTCTTAATTTTGGTAAATATGATAACCGATGGTTGTAGCCTGGGCAAGTTATAAATCTAGATCACATGTGATTCATGAGAAAATCATATGTGATTTTAACATGATTCACATGTGATTTTGATATGAAAATCATATGAGTTTTTGACACGAATCACATGATTTTGTGATGAATCACATGTGATTTTGGGATGAATCACAAGTGATTTTATTCAGTGTAATACAAAATCTGCTAGAACATTAAACAAAATAGTATTCAAGTAAAATTCCATATATTCGAATTAAAATCCATATGAAACTTTTGCAGAAGTTCAAATGAAATGAAAACCCCGAATATTAAAAAAAAAAAAAAAAAAGTATGAAATTCAAGAAGCATTAGCCACTTGTTTAGCCATTTTCAATTGTTTTAAAATGAATTTTGGATTTAACAGACATGTTGACTTGTTGTGTGCTCGTTAGTCTTCTCTCCGCAGCATCCACATTTCTTTCTCGGCTTAGCTCTAGCTTGAAGTGCTATTTCTCTTCCATTCTTTCTACGCGATCCTTTCACACCACCTTTTTTTACAGCCCAGATGGATTTTTGACCCCAGTATCCTTAGGTTTCTCAATTGCATAAATATCCTCAATCACATGTATGGAAGATTTTGGATTCAATGACATGTTGTCTTAATTATAGAAATCTGAACCGAAGAAAATGCGTGCAAATACATTCCACTGATCCTTCTTCAAGAGAACGCAGAAGTGCAGAACCTTATTATAGAACAAAAAAAGAAAAGAAAATTAATACTTATGCTGGAATCACATGTGATTTATATCAAAATCACATGTGATTGTTTTAACAAATTATAATAGCTAATACACTTTTTAAAATTACAAGTAAATTACCTATTTTGCTACATTTTCACATTCCTTGAGTTGAATTATAAGGTCCTCAACCGAGTAACCATTGTCACTAAGATTGGTGAAACTGTGCAAGGGAAATGACACTTTTTAGTACCCTTTTTAACCGTAGCATCAAACATTAGTCGCAGTTTATCAAACACCAAACTGTTTGACAATCGACACACAAAGTAAAAGGGTAGCCAACATCACATCCAACCAACCAACCAACTGTATAATTATAAAATATGTACAAAGATACACATCTCCCTAAGGTTTTTAAACAACTATAGCAATTTGCTTTCCATTTTTCCATTTTTTCTTTTTTTATTTTTCTTTTGTTTTACCTTCTACAATGTGATTTGGTAATGACCAATGACAAACATTTTTAAAGTTCATACTCTCGACAACAACTACATCAAGTATGGAACTGATAACGATAAGATGGCTGCCTACCTCTCATATAAATTACCTGTTACAGAATCACATGTGATTTTGCTTTAGAATCACATGTGATTATCATAGACGCATTTCATCAAACACATGGTGTGCATCTGGATCATCAACAACTTTATCCATAACCTGGATTTCAGAATCCATCACACGATTTTGAGCATCCATAACTTGAACAAAGAGTAAATCACACGTGATATACATTTTTCGACAACCACCAAAAAAAATAAAAAAAAAAAAAAAAAAAAATAAAAAAATACACGTGATTTAACCTGCAATTTCCTGTACATCATCTTGTAGATCTGCAATTTCTGGTTCATTATCTTCAATAACCTCTATTTCTTTCAAGTTTGTTCGGTTAACTAATTTTAACCATTTTTAGATCAACAACGTACAACGAATCGATGACGGACGGCAAATCAACGACAGATGACGGAGGCGGCGGCGTTAAATCTGAATGTAATCGAGGTGATTTTTATGGAATCGGAATTGGATCGGGGGACAGTGTTTGTGTATGTGTGTGTTTTTGCTCTTTTTTTTTTTTTTTTTTTTTTTTTGATGGGTTGATAAGCCCGCTTGTTTTTTTGTTTTTTAATTTATTCTTCTTGCCCTTGTTGTATAATTATCAAATATAATCTCACCCTTAGACCATTTACATCGCTTGCGTTAAGTTAACGTTAAGGAAGAATTTTTGGCACTTTAACGTGCGTTAAGCCACGTTATCTGTTGTGTGTGATTGAGTTAAAGCTGCGTTAAGGGGGTGCGTTACCCCCTTAACGCAGCGTTAAGGGTACTTTTTTTTTTTTTTTTTTTTTTTTTTTTTTTTTTTTTTTTTAATTTCACTTTGCCCATCTTTTAAGGGTAGTTTGTGTAAAAATATTTGATATAAAGGTGAGTTAAGGTGTGTTAAAGTTGAGTTATTGTTGTGTGGGTTAAAGCTGAGTTAAGTTAAGGGGTGAAAAAACTGACGTGGCATGCCTTAAAATTTAAAGTTGAGATGTGTTAACTAGATAATCTCTTGCTTGTATTCTTCTTACCAAACACCCCCAAGTTATCTAGAAAACAAAGTTAACCTTTATAAAACGAGACGGAAAACACACAACATTTTCAATTGGAATTCTCATCATCATCAGGTAGTACCAGTTTTCTCGCTAGTTAAAATCTGTTTCATTTAGTTTTTCTTTAGAGCTTTAATGTACTGCTAAAGTGATAAGATACTAAGATAAAACTTATATGATTTTGTTTACTACCAAATGATTTTGTTTTGCCCTAATTACCTCGGATCTGTAATTTCGCTCAGTTTTTGACACAATTTTGGTTTTGATTCGGGTGATTTTAATTCTAGGGCTCTTTGTGCTGATTTTTTCTATTGAACTAGTACCTACAGTTACCAGTGAGACTTAGTTGGCTGGACCCACCAAACTGTTAGGAATCGGTTCGATTTTGGCGGTTTAGAACTTTATATAACTGCCTAAAAGATTTTAAGCCATGAGTTTTAAAAGTTTTGTTGGCATCTTATTTATTTATTATTATTATTTTTTTTGAACGGCTTGTTGAGGTAGCAGTGACATCCAATTGGGCAGTATGCTGACCCTAAACTCCGCCTGGACTTCCTCCTATTCCTCCTATTCCGCCTGAAGGGGTAAAAGTCTCGGGTGGGACTCGAACTTGAGACCTCCCCTAGCCAAACCTCCCCTCCCCAAGCCCTAAGGAATCTTGGTGGCCAACTGAGCTATCTCAGTTGGTTCATCTTATTTATAAGATTCAGCTTTTAAAGTGTTTACATTTTTGTTTCTTCGCTTTGGGTGTCTCTGGGCTTCTGCACATATAAGGTATACATGTTTTAATGTATACTGATAGCCTCTGTTTTTGTTTTGTATGGGATATAAATTATAGTACGTTGGAAGCTACTTGGTATAGATTTAGTAATGGTGGTAGAAACTTTGTTTAAGAACAAGTGTTTGGTAATGATTCATAATATAGATTGCTGTTATCCATTTCATGGTGCAGTATATGTTTTAATAAAATCTGCCCTAAATAGCAACCCTTTGGTACTGGTTTGAGGAAAAGCTTATTTATTTTTGTGTATTTTTGTTGCAGTTTCCGCTTAGTTTAATATATTGCCTTTCAAAAAATATATTGCCTTTCAAAAAAAAAAAAAAAAAATTGTGTGTGTTGTATTCCTTCTTTTAAGGCAATCATTGCTCTGTCAGTTTTAGTCGTGGAAAAACCTCTCATGTGTTAGTATTATAACATGAAATCTTGAATTCTGATTCAGTTTAGTTGTTATAAATCGTATGCTGTTTTTGTTGACCAACCACATGATTGTCAGTTGCATGTTAATTTCATTGTCACAACTGTTGAAAAAGAATTATGTTGCTTTTATATATGTGTGAATGGTGAAAATTATATATCTGGCCTCCATCCAAACTTTGGTCATTGTTAACTACCCTCCATTTAACTAAAACTGTGAATTATTAATATAATTGGCTCAATTTTCTTGTACAACTTTTAACTCGCCAAACTTAATTGTTGTTTGTCCAGCATACTTTTAAGATAACTAATTAATTGATCCGGGCCGGTAAGAATCTTCATAAAAAAATTGAGCAATAATGTGTTGAGACAGCATGATAAAAAGGTCATGTTGGAGCTACTTTGGACATCACCGATCATAATTTTGTTTTGACATATTTTCGTGTATAACTTTTGTTTGCACTGTACATTGTGACCCAAAATAAATAAAAAACTTGCATGGGTCATTTATGTTACATATACTTTTTATGGTTTATGTGAATTGTTTATGTTTGTTGAAATTGTATGAATTGATGTTATTTGTATGTAACCTGTTGCAGGTTAAATAGCATGATTCGCCGTCGAGGAGGATCAAATTCCAATGATTTTATCAGCCAAATGCCAGATGATGTGCTTGTTATGATACTGTCTTTGTTGTCTATAAAGGAGGCGGTGGTCACCAGCAGTCTCTCTTCTAGATGGAAGTTTTTGTGGTGTAATCTAACCCGATTGAATTTTGAGTGTCCTCAGATTCTTTGGAAGGGGTTCGATTTAGAGTGGTCTAAGTACTCGAATCAGGTGAATAGTGTCATCCAAAGCTACAGCCACTCAGTCGTTCAAGACTTCCGGATCCGTTTCAAGATGGCCAATCATAGTAAAACTGTTTTTGATGAATGGCTCCAGTTTGCAGTAAACAAGAAAGTTGAATTTCTTGAACTGAATTTATCGGGTAGATATGAGGCTGAATGTCCTGGGACCTATTATTTCTCTTCAAGATTATTTGACACAAAGCTTAACAGAATGGTGTCCTCGAATGCTATTTTTGTGGAGATACCGTCTCTCAAAAAACTTACCCTGAATACTGTTAATGTGACGGAAACAATTCTTCAAGAATTTTTAAAAAATTGTCCACATCTTGAATCAATCATAATCCATTTCTCGTCATGCTTGAAACATATCCGTGTTGGTGGAAAAGCTCTTAACTTAAAGCACTTCGAAATATCGTCACAACGTGCTGTTCATTCCATCTATTTATCTGATTTTGACCTTGTATCATTTACCTATAAAGGGCCTGCAATAGATTTACGTTTTACTAACCTTCCGAAACTTAATGAAGTTGATATGTATGAAGGATACGTGGGGGATAATCTGCGTAATGTGTTCGATCAGATATCATCTTGTTCTGTGCAGGCCCTTTCCATCAACATACATGATGATCGTAATCCCAAGGTTAGTTTATTGTCTCTGTTGTGTTTATATTCATTAATTAAAATATATGACAAGTATTATGTTACCCTGATTTACAGAACATTGCAAATCTTGATTCTTTTCCTGAGCTACCAAACCTCAAGAAATTAAGACTGGTGATTGGCGGTGAAAAATGTGATTGCCTTCTAGATTTGGCTTTGATATTGAATGCATGTCCAAATATTCAGACATTTGAAATTAAGGTACATACAGAATGTTAACCAACCTAATTTAACTACACTATGTAACAAATTATTAGCAAATTATTCTTGGAGTGTTTTTGCAGCCGCATTGGACATCACCGATCATAAGTAGGCGCAAAGCAAGAGAAGTTACTAATCCCATTAAACACCTCAAACTTGTGAAAATTGTGGGCTATTACGGTCGAAAATGCGACTTGCAACTTGCTGAGTATATCATAGACACTGCTGTTTCACTGAAGAAAATTGTGATTGATCCTTTTGAATACAATAGAGGGCTAAGTCTAGCTGCTTTAAACTTCTTGAATAACAAGGAAGATGCTTGGTCTACTATCGGGGACCAGCTTAAATTAATATTGCGTTCAGGTGTGGAGTACTACATACTCTAGTTCTCCCTTTATGCTCCAAGTATTTTCAAATGACATACTAGTATTACTGCATGATTATGATTTCCTTAGTATTAAGAATCTTTTTTGTTACAAGTGTAAGATGTACGGTATTGATATGTTTACAGCTTTGGATGCTGAGATGTCTACGCCTTGTTGTCTTTTACTTTCAGTTTGATTGGATGATCATGTTGAGACGGCCTTGTTGAGCAGTTCCTTTATATATCTCGATAAAATCCAATATACATTTAGTAATATCTCAAAATGATTGTTACAATCAAGTAGTTTTGGCTTCCTCGGTTGTTTAAAAACCAACATATCAGTGAGATCCTGGACCAATTCTTTTGATGGTCTCTTTGAGTGTCGGCATTCCCAACTCCCAAGGAATTAAATGAACATTTTTCTCACGAAATAGATAAAAGTGATCTTAAAATTTTGTAGTTTATTTCATTTGTATGCAAAGCTAGGGTCATTTTTGGTGATCTACTTTTTTATTGGTCATTTAGGTTTATAAACTTCCGATATGCAAGTCCTACACGGACAGACTGATTAACTTGTTGATAACCAAATGATGTTGTGGTAATTATGTATTTTACATCAACTGAGAGAGATCACTAGCACTCTGTTCTGGAGTTTTTATTTGGAGAGAAAAGAAGAGAAGAGGGAAGTAAATTATGCTAAATTTCCTCTCCTAATCTTCTTCCCAAATTGGAATGATTTGGAGAGAAGATGATTTTTGTGCATAATTTTATTAGATCTTTTTTCTCTTCTCTCCAACTTGGGAACACAAACAAAAAATCAATATTTTTTACTCTCCTCTTATTTTCTCTCATTTTTAACATCTACATTTCTCTTCTTTCCATTTTATATCTCAGGAATAGAGTGTAGATTCTTTGTGAATGGAAAGCCCTCCCCCCTTTTATGTTGCTTATTTTCTCCACCGGTTTATCTGAATGCAACGAAATCTCATTCTGAATTTTTTAGATGATAGTAACAATTAAGAAAAATTGATATTATATCAGTTTTTGTAATTCATGATGAGATTAGAGGTTTCTGTTAAGAAAAAAAATACCATCATACAATGATACGAAAGCCCTTGTAACAAATACACTCTCAATCGTTTGCTAAACAGGTTTTGTTTTGAGCATATCGTCGTATCGACCACGTTTGCCCGCGGGCATAAAAAGGGCAAAGCTATACAATTCCGTTAAATAGTCAGTTTAGTTATATTGTTACAATATGGCCATCTTCATCATTTGTAATAAGACCAAATTTTTTTGGGTAAATGAGAGTAATCCTGCACCCTGGTAAGTAGATTAACAAAAAACAAGACTTAAAAGTTCTTTTTAGTCCCTCACCGTATTTTTGCCCGTTAAATCAATTATATAGATCAAACTTTCGTTGCAAACAAGAAATGTGCTATGCAAGTGGGAATGTGTGGTGAGAAAAAACAATTATATAGACCAAACTTTCGTTGCAAATTTAGTTTCTTAAATAAGAGTTTATTGAGAAGTGCTATGCAAGAGGGTCTATCGAAGACATGTAATTTTATAGCGGGAATATGTAATGACGATAATACCCTCACGTGCTGAGCACGTGAGGCCACTTAACGGGAGAAATAACACTCGTTAGGCTTCGGTGGCTTTTTTGCAATGCCACATCAGCTTCAGTGACCAAATCGAAACAAAGTTATTTTCGTTAGCTTTTTTGCAATTTCTGGAAACATTAGGGATCCAATTTGCTACTCCTACCGGTGAAGCCCTTTTTTCCACGTGGCTTGTTTTCTCTTGTCTCTTTTCCAATCTTCTCAACAAACTTCGACATCCAACAAGCAAGCAACAATAATCAATATTACTGAAAACCATCAACAACCAAAACCTTGTGAACCAGATCGTGTAGAAAAAGAGTGCGTAAAGCAAATAAGTAATTGTTGACTATCCGGTGATATTGGTTCGTTTTTCGGTTGTTGTTTATGAACTCGTTAGGATTCTTTTGCTTTATTAGGTCTTGTTTAACAATGATTTAATGTTATTAATTGCATTGTTTTTTATTTTATGAATTATTGTTTATACGGATGAAATGCATGCCACGTGTTTCATAAAATGTTAAAGACCTATGTTTACATATCGATGCTACAAACATTATCGTGTTCTGTGAGCATCGTCACACGTAATGAATCAGTTTGCTAAGAGTACACGGAGTGGTCCTCGGGTTGCAAGCGGGCTGGGTTAACCCGCTGGGGAACACCGCCGCCGACCCAGCGGGTTGCCCAACGGTTTGGTTTGCACGGTTTGAGTAAGCAGCAGCGGGTTGGGTGTTTAGTTTGAAAAATTCGACCGTTTGAAGCAAAATACAAACGCTCCCTTGTGTACTAGCATTGCAACGGCACAAAAAAAAAAAAAAAAAAAAAAAAAAAAAAAAAAAAAAAAAAAAAAAAAAAAAATCCCTTTTTATAAACAACTAAAATCTTCACATATTAAACCACAACTTTCACATATTTAACTACAAACAACTAAAATCTTCACCCCAAAATCATCACTTTTATCACAAAATGGATTCATCTTCTTCCTCTTCTTCGTATTGTGATCCGCCTTCTCTTTCTGACTCGTCAACGGGGAGCACTTTTAACTTCTTCCAAACGGTTTTAGACGCGTATCAAGACACCGGAAGCTCTACCGACACCCGTAGGTACATTGATCGGGAACGGGGCGAAGCGGGGGAAACACTAATGCGTGACTATTTTGTTGAAGACCCGAAATTCGATGAGTCAGTTTTCCGTCATCGTTTTCGCATGAGCAAAAGGTTATTTTTGAAGATTGTTGGTGATATTGAAGCTAGGTTCGAGTACTTTCAAGAAGGGTACGACGCTCGGGGGAAAAAAAGTTTCACGGCTTTACAGAAATGCACATCGTCGATCAAACAATTGTCGACGGGTGAACCTCCAGACGCGTACGATGAGTATTTATGCATGGCGGAAAGAACATCACGTGATACCCTCGAGCATTTTTGTGATGCGGTCATTTTTTTATACGAAGCGGAGTTTTTACGTAAGCCAACATCTCACGATGTTGCTCTCATCACACAAGCACACGAAGAAAGACACCACCTTCCAGGGATGCTTGGTTCTCTTGATTGTACACACATCGAATGGGCGAGGTGTCCTAGATACTTAAAAGGGCAATACACGAGGGGTGATCATAAGGTGCCGACTATTATGATTGAGTGTGTTGCTTCTCAGGACTTGTGGATTTGGCACTTGTATTTTGGTCCTCCTGGATCGACCAACGATGTGAACGTTTTGAATCAGTCGCCATTGTTTCAAAACGTGCGTAATGGATCCGCACCAGACACTTCATTTACCGTAAATGGACGACATTACAAGCATGGGTACTACCTTACCGATGGAATTTATCCTAGGTGGGCTACGTTTGTTAAGGCATACCGGCATCCGGTCGAAGAGGATGAAAAGAAGTTCAAAAGACTCCAAGAGGCGGCAAGAAATGATGTTGAGCGGGCCTTTGGTGTTCTCAAGGGGAAATGGAAGATTTTGGCGCGTCCCCTCCGATTCATGACAAAACAGAAGATCGGGAAAGTCGTCGCCACATGTACTATATTGCACAACATGATCATAAAAGACGACGGGAGGGCAATATCACAGGTTCGTATTATGGATCCACCTGCCCCTGTAGCTTATAATCGGAATGCGCTGCGGGAGTTACATGACGAAGAAGTCCATCATCGCCTCCGCTATGATCTGACAGTGCATATATCGGGTTTGGACTTAGCATACCTTGATGACCCAGCGGATCAGCCACCACCGATCGAGACATTGATTTAGGTGTCTTTATGAAGTATTTTATTTTCTAATAATGATGTCGTTTATGTAGTTTTTATTAATTATGTTTAGGTTTATGTAATGTTTATGTCGTTTATGTATTTTTTTTTTAGTTTATTTTAATGAAATGTTTAAGTTTTTATTATATAAATGTTTGATTAAATTAAATGAAAAAAAAAATAAAAAATTGGGAGGGTTGAGAATGTGATGAATGCCTAAGAATTAAGTTGGGAGAGTTGGTTGGGAGGGTTAGAAGGGTAAAATGAGTTGGAGAGATGTTATTTGTGAAATTTGGGAGGGTTGGGAGGGCTGAAAGTCATAACTCCCCCTGCCCTAATATGATGTTGTGCTTAGTCAATTCGTCAAATGATCCTGTGCTTACAACTAATTATTACAATTTTGTCAAAACCGAGCTCTTGTGCTTAATTAGTTCAAGAATTCGACGCAATTTGTCCTGAAGTTAGCGAATGGAGTTGTATTGCATATCATGATGTTGAATTTTATTTATTATTATTTTTTTCAGCAAAATAGGATTTACATAGGGGCTGAAGTCAAACGAGAAACAAGTTGCGCCGCTAGCCCTTTAAGATATTTGTTTCATGAAATGGTTTGACATTTTCAAGCTACTTCACTAATATTTTATACATACTTTAAGATAGTGTCAATATGTGTATGATGATTGTCGATAGATTTGTAGCACATAACTTCGCCTTTTTGGTTGACTTTTCTTCTTTAATTAACTACAAAGCAGGTTGTGAATTCTTAGAGTACTTGTATCTGGGTGTCCCAATAACCCAAGGGTTGTCTTAGGTGTATCATCAGGTGTTTAATGAGTGTTGTAAGTCTTTGCGAAAAGAAAAAAAAGTTATGATTTTGCTTTGCCCTAATTGTCTTGTTAGAATTTCTTGGTCCGTATTCGACACAATTTTGGTTTTGATTTTTTGTGCTGATTTTCTCTATTGAACTTTGATTTTCATTGCTAATTCACTTGTCATCATAAAATACTGTTCTTGATTGCTGTTATCATAAGGTGTGTTTGGTTGGAGGCTTTTAGGTGGTGTTTGAAATCGACTTAATTGACTTAATATAAAAAAAACTGAATTTATTAAGTCATATAAAAACTGTTTGTTTATGACTTAATAGAGAAATATGACTGAAAATATTAAGTAATAAAACTGAGGGTGTCTACATTAAGTCACATCTTAATTAAACATGACTTAATATAAAATTTTAACAAACAAGCCTAGGGTCTTTATAAACCTGGGTACTTATATGTGGGTTTATGAAATTTCATTCCTTGTGTTTCTTGAAATTGATCAACTGTTTTGCTATCTAAGGTGTCGTTTATTTTTTCTCAATAAGCATTTTTTCTCTTTTTTCATTTTTTTTGTTTGAGGGAGGGCAGAGGTTTATGTTTGTTTTTTTTAAGACATAAGTGCTTCTTTTCATTTCTTTCCTCTTCTAAATTTCAGACATTATCTTTCACTTCTTACCTCTTTTTTCACAAACCCTACATCTCTTTCTCAATATCCCTTTTATACGTTTTCGATCGTTTTTTTTATGTTTTCGTCCGTTTTTTTACGTTTTAGTCTGCCTTCTTATGTTTTCGTCCGTTTCCTTAAGTTTTCGTCTATTTTTTTACGTTTTCGACCGTTTTTTTACGTTTTCGTTCGTTTTTTACGTTTTCGTCCGTTTTTTTACGTTTTCGACCATTTTTTTACGTTTTCGTCTGTTTCTTTACGTTTTCGACCATTTTTTACGTTTTCGTCGGGTTTTTTTTTACGTTTTCATCTGTTTTTTTACGTTTTCGTCTATTTTATTACGTTTTAGACCGTTTTCGTCGGTTTTTTTTACGTTTTAGTCCGTTTTCATCCCTTTTTTACATTCTCGTCTGTTTTTTTTACGTTTTCGTCTTTTTTTTTGCATTTTTGTCTGTTTTATTACGTTTTCATCCGTTTTTTACGTTTTCGTTTGTTTTTTTACGTTTTCGACTATTTTTTTTACGTTTTAGTCTGTATTCTTACTTTTTTGTCCATTTTTTACGTTTTCGTCCATTTCCTTACGTTTTCGTCCGTTTTCATCTATTTTTTATGTTTTCGTCCATTATTTTATATTTTTGTTTGTTTTTTATATTTTCGTCCGTTTTTTTACGTTTTCGTCAGTTTTTTTTAGGTTTTCGACCGTTTTTTTACTTTTTCGTCGGTTTTCATCTGTTTTTTACATTCTCTTATGTTTTTTTACGTTTTCATCTGTTTTTTATGTTTTCGTCTGTATTTTTACGTTTTTGTCTGGTTTTTACGTTTTCGTCTGTTTTTTTACGTTTTTGTCTTTTTTTTACGTTT
>CP139504.1:310850213-311118606 GCA_021014915.2 Artemisia tridentata subsp. tridentata
AACAAACTCCTTTCCTAGGCGGAGAAAACCTTTACACGTCGCTTACTTCCTTTTCCGGTACTAAGCTAAACACCGGGTTCTTTCACAAGGTAGAACCAACCTGACGTCGCCTAATTACTTTACCGACACTAAGCTAGATGTCGAGTTCTTTACAAGGGTACAACCACTCCCTACACTCTTTGTACTTTAAGGACTAAAGTACTAACCACACTCACTGATTACAAATGATAGATATGATGTGTGAAACGAACTACAAGATCACACAGTAATGCAACTAAAGGATTACAGTTCTGTAGATCCTTGAATGCTTGATCTCCTTTCTACAAAATGGAAGATCAAAGTGAAATGCAACTATGAATGATGTTAGTAAGATATGTACTGAATGAATATATGTGTTTAAGCTATATGAGTGATACTGAGATCAAATACCAAGCCTGCTATTTATAGGCAAGCAAGGAAAGGCTCCCACGGATCCGGCGGATCCTTCAAAAGGGATCCGTCCCTTATAACACTTGGATCCGTGGGATGTGACAGCTATGTAATAGTTGTCTCTTACCATATCTTAGTTGTATCTTACCATATCATCCAAGATCTTCAAATGTCAACTATGTTGCTTGCATATCTAGCCAAGATATATCAAAGATATTGTATGTGATGCATACAATGATGTCATGGCATAGTTTATGAATTAAAGTTTCCTTTTAAGGAAACAAGTTACTAAACTTGTAATTCTAAGTTAATATGTGAAGTGTAAAGTGTGTACTTAAGAGACTAAGCTAGTATTTATTATTTGCTAAAAGATATTCCTTATATTTGTCATTAACAAAACTAATGAAAGATCAAAGAATATAAATAACGTTTTTGGGACGCTATTTGTATTAACAATCTCCCCCTTTTTGTTGATGACAAAACATAAAGTATATTTTTGAGCAAGAGAATAAATATAGCATGAGTTCTTAAAAATATAAATTAAGTTTGTTTATTTAAAGAAAAGTTTTGTAAAAAATGTATGTACTGTGATAATTCACAGTTGATGCAAACTTAGTCCTTTCTCCCCCTTTTTGTCGAAACAAAAAGAGTAGCGAAGCGGAATGCGATTTTGAGAACTTTAAGAGCTCCCCCTTGTTTTATACTCCCCCTAAATGGAGTAATCAAGTAAATGATGCAAGAATCTACAAAACAAACGGTTAGTATATGAGATGCTTATGAGATGCTCCCCCTCGATGTATACTCCTCACTACTCGAGTACCAACGTATACTATTGAAGGGTATGATATGCTGCAAATGAAGTGTTAGTTATGAAAGTAGAATGCTTGTTAAGTGTTCTTCCAAACAAGCCTTTCAATATGTTTTGACTTTAAAAAGTCAAACTAAGTGTCTGATGTTAATTAGTACCTAAAGCAATCATATGCAAGATATAATGTATGCAATATAGGAATAATGATAATGATAATATGCAATATGTTGATCACTCATAAGCATAAAACATCATATTCATATAAATTGAAAATTTTGTGACAAAAGTCACAATGGAGAAATGATGTTACAAATAAGAAGACATCCTAAAAAATAAAAAGTCCTAAACAAACAACTTAAAAAGAAAAATCCAAACAACTAATCTAAAGAGCTCCTATTGAGAAGGATGAGAGATTGCGTTCAAACGTTCAAGAACATGGTTCAAGATGAACCTCATCTCGTTTTGAAGCTCATGGACCAAGATGTTGGTCCTTTGGGCCAAGTGAGCCGTTCTCTCACAATGTGCGCAATCATGACTTGAGAAGCCGGGCGGAAGACTAGGGTCCAAGTTGTGTGGTGGTGGTGGTGATGGTGGTTGGGTGTTGTTGTTGTTGGATGGTTGTTGTGGTGTTTGGAGGGAGTTCATAAGAATGTTTTGGATGTCCATTGCTTCATGAAGGCGATGGTCAACCATACCCGAGAGAGTGTAGAGACGATTGAGCTCTTCACTAATCTCCTCTTGGGTGTGAGGAATATTCATCCACATTGCCTCGTCGATGGCGACTAGAGTGGATGTGGGTGATAGAGGTTTTTGTTGAGGTTGGGATGATTGTGCATCATGGTATAAAGGACCATGGATATCCGGGTAAACCGGGTGAAAAAGCATGGGTTGTTGACCTTCAAAAGTCATGGGTGGAAGATTGGGTAGTTTTGGTGATAGTTCTTCTAAGTCATCAAGATGTGGTGATGTAGGAGGAGTCCTAAATAATTCCAAGGGTTGGAGTTTAGGTGATTTTGGTGGTGATGGTGATCTAACAGTCTGTGATGGAGCCGGCGGTGGAGTAGAGGCCATTGGAGTAATGGTTGGTGGTGGTGTTTGTATAACAACATGTGATGGTGTTGGGGTGGAGAGTGTAAGGAAATTTTCACTAGCAATGGGTGATGATATATTGAGAGGAGAATTTTCCTCAGATGAGGAGTTTGCTAAGTTGATAAAACAACAAGGTTTGACACTGATGCGGGCTGTTCTTCTTGTAGTTTTAGATGTGGAAGAGTTGTGTGACTTGGTCATGGTGAAGTATGATAGCTAAGATGTACAGGAGAGGAAATGGTTGTGGTGTGAAGTGATGATCCTAAAGTGCTAATTTATAGACAGAAGGTTTGTGAGTCTGTGTGTTTGGATTTGATGTGAATCCAATAGAGAATGTGGGTTCTAAATGATTTGGAACAGAAAATTGTGCAGGTCATATCAATGAAGTCAATCCATTGAGCTTTGGTTGAGTAATATGTGTTGGATATGCAGTTAATACAAGAGGATAGTGGAAAATCTATGATTTGATATTTCCACGGATTTGACGGATCCCTAAAAAGGGTTCCTTCTTTGTATTGGTTTGGTAACTCACACCTAAAGTTTAAAAATTTAAATTTTGGTGGGAAATTTTGTTCCTAAGTTTCCAAGAATTCCTAAATGATTCTAAGATGAATTATGATTAGTACATGAATCCTAAATGATACTAAACACTAAGATTTAAGAATCGGGATGAGTCGAAAAAGTTTTAGAATTTTGCTGGGAAACCTGCGGATCCAAAGTGGATAAAAGGCGGAACCATTTTCTGGGATCCGCCAAATCCGCAGTTAGGCGGATGGCGGATCCAACGATAAGCCTTGGCGGAACCCAGTGTTGGGATCCGCGGGATCCGTAGGCCTAAAACTAAGAAAGTAAACAGAACATATGTCATATTTCGTGTTTTTCGACGAAAACCCGAAAATTCACCTAGACCTTACTTAACATCTAATATGTATATCAAAACAACTAAATATGATAACATTAACACATGATTGCACATAGTTTAATCCATAGTTAGAAACTTACCGTTTTAGGTGTTATGCCAAACATAGGCAATCACCCGGAAAATTGATAACCATGATGGTTATCTACCTGCAAGTGTTAGTTATTACACATACACAATAAGTATTATCAGATAAATTCAAGACACATAGAAATTTAACAACACAATATCCAACATTGTTTAAAACCAAACACTCCATTAACTCAGCTTCTTCTTCAACTTCTTCATCCCCTTGTGTAATTTCATCATCCAACGCCCTAGATTCTTCACCATTCCTTTGATGTTTCGATACTCAGCGGATTCATGTGGAATTGGAGGAAGATGGCTCAAGTATTCGGGTGGAGGAATCCTAGAATTTGGCATACCATCATCTTCACTCATGGAAGATGATGAGGATGATGTTGGAACACGAGGACGTTTGCCCTTATCAACACTAACCCTAAAATCACTCAAAGGAACGAAGGTGTGTTCAATTTCATTGTAATCCGGAACAAAGCCTAGATGGTTTGGACGAGCGGGTGCAAAGGCTCTATAAAGTCGGGTTAAGAGCATACCATAAGGCATTGCAATCTTGCTTTGAACCGGAATGTCACACATTCGTTTGGCAACATAATAGGCAAGATTGAAGGGTTGACGAGTAGAGATGTTGTACATCATGTGACATAAACAAGCGTTGATATGATCACGGTTTCCTATGGTGCACATCACATTTGCCCTTAACACATCCTCCATTTTCTTGAATTCGGGTCTTAGTTCGTTAAGTTCCATTGCAAATGGATCTCTAGCAACTTCACGACCACGATACATTCTTGTGGGGTTGTTCTTAGGAATGAAGAGATGTTCCCTAATCACTTCTTTTGATTGGAGAGGAGTGGCATATGGTGCCGTCCTATCGAAATTGGAGTCTAAGATTGTTAAGGACCATTTGTCCGTGTAGACACATGTACCTTGACTTGGTATTCCTAAGACCTCACCAAATTGATCAAGAGGGATATTGACAAGATTTCCATTAAGAGTGAAATGAAGACTTAAGTACCCTTCATCACTCGAGCTAAGACCTACACTAGCATAGAACTCAAGTATGAACCTAGGAATGATTGGCTCGTCTATGTCTAAAAGAGAATCAAATTGAATTGCGGCTAATTGTTCCCTAAGTTGAGTGCCTTCATAAAATGATGCATCTACGGCTCTACCCTCATGAACATACTTTTTCTCTAAGACTTTGAAAATTTCTATTTGGGCATTGGTTAGACCCTTGGTTTTGTGGACTTTAGGTAAGTAGTCAACGGTTTTCTTGTGATCATAGTTGGTTGCGGGAGGCATGATTTTCCTAAGTACAAAAAGTTACATAGTTTTAGTTAAAATGATCAAAGGAAGTGTAAAATTCCTAGTGTGTGCCTACATGGGGACAATGTGGAGGTGTGATTATCTCGACTCTTTTGATGCAAGAAAAATTAGTTTATGCAAGTTTTGTTTACAAAATGAGAGATAACCCAAACACTCCTATTTCAATGTAGCTACGGTTGAATGTACCCGAAAATACATATTAGTTATGTATTCCCTTTAGCATTCAAGAGACATTATGCAAGTGAAGTCTAAAAGATAACGTTTTTGCATTTGTATGAACAATGTAAGAAAAGATAATTTTACCTAGTCGTTAGAAGATTTTAGTGAAAAATTTTCATGGGGTTTTTGTTAAATTAAGACAATGTGCTATGAGATGCAATTCCTAACTAAGAAAAACATGTTTTTAAGTATAATGCAATAAATATGCTTCATGATTTTTCAAGAATTATGCATATACCCCAAGTTTGGTTTTGTGCATGAAATGGAAATCCTAGACGCAGATCAGGAGTATAAATGTGATAAGAATACTTACAGTGATGTTAGAAACACAAATTGGTGGAAGAAAATGGTCCGAAATATGATGGAGATTAAGTGTGTGTCGAGTTATAGTAAGGTGATATGTTTTGGAGTGAGGAATGAATAGTAGTTGTTCTTGTTTATTAAATAATAAACTGGACTTAGCATGTGGCGGATCCGGCGGATCCCAAACAAAGGATCCGTCTTTGTTGACGATTGGATCCGCGGGTTCAGAACACATGTTTTGGTTTAGTGTCGTGTGTGGCTAAACTAATGTCTATACTAGTGTTTCTCCTAATCACTAGGTTCCATTAATCCTAATCCAAGTCTAAGATAGTTGAAAGGTTCACGTTTAAGTGGTTTAGTGAGGATATCGGCAATGTTGTCCTCTGAGGAAACTTTCTCAATTGAGATGATTCCCTTCTGTACATTGTCGCGAAGGAAATGATGGCGTATTTCAATATGTTTGGTTCTAGCGTGTTGGACTGGATTTTTGCTTAAATCGATAGCACCTTTGTTGTCGCAAAGAATGGGAATGTTGTTGAGTTCAATTCCATAGTCGACGAGAGCTTGTTTCATCCACAGTGCTTGTTGACACGCCTTTCCTGCAGACACATACTCTGCTTCTGTTGTTGAGATTGCGAGGGCAGTTTGTTTCTTAGCGAACCATGACGTGAGACAATATCCTACAAAAGTACAAATACCACTAGTACTTTTCCTATCAACATAGTCTCCTGCATGATCTGAGTCGGTATACACTATGGTTTCTACACCCGTTCCTTTGGGATACCATAATCCTAAGTGTGTAGTACCTTTGATGTACTTAAATATTCTTTTAACGGCTTCTAGATGGGATGTTTTTGGATCTTCTTGAAAACGTGCACATAGACAAACACTAAACATAATGTCAGGCCTACTAGCCGTAAGATAGAGTAAACTACCAATCATTCCTCTATATTTAGTGCTATCTACGGATTCATTTTCTTCATCCCTAGTGAGTTTGGTTTCGGAGGACATGGGTGTTCTCATGGGTTTTGAGTCTTCAAGACCAAACTTCTTAAGCATATCTTTGATATACTTTGATTGGTTGAAAAATATCCCATCTTCTAATTGTTTAATTTGGAGACCTAAGAAAAAGTTTAGTTCCCCCATCATACTCATTTCAAACTCGTCATGCATGATTTTTGAGAAATCGTCGCATAACTCTTGACAAGTTGAACCGAATATAATGTCATCCACATATATTTGGACTATAATAATATGTGATCCCTTTTTCTTGGTGAAGAGAGTATTATCTACTAGGCCCATGGTATACTTATGGTCAACTAGGAAAGTCTTAAGTCGATCATACCAAGCTTTTGGTGCTTGCTTAAGTCCATATAAAGCTTTCTTAAGTTTGAAAACATAATTTGGTTTTTCAAAGTCGGCAAAGCCGGGAGGTTGTGCAACATATACTTCTTCATTAATAAGACCATTTAAGAAAGCACTTTTGACATCCATTTGAAATAACTTAAAATCATGTGCACATGCATATGCAAGTAATATCCTTATAGACTCAAGTCTAGCTACTGGTGCAAAGGTTTCATCGTAATCTATACCTTCTTGTTGATTGTAACCTTGAGCTACTAGCCTAGCTTTGTTTCTAGATATAATACCCTTTTCATCCATTTTATTTCTAAAGACCCATTTGGTACCTATTATGGTTTGGTTTTTAGGTGGAGGTACCAAAGTCCAAACATCATTTCTAATAAATTGATTAAGTTCTTCTTGCATAGCAATTACCCAAGATTCATCTTTTATTGCCTCTTCAATATTTTTAGGTTCAATGGTTGAAATAAAGCAAAAATAATTACTTTCATTTTGAGCTTTGGATCTTAATGTTCTTTCATTAAGTTTTCCTATGACGTTTTCTAATGGATGACTTTTAGTTTCTTTAATATTGACTATTTCTCCTTTTACGGGTTCATTGTCATTTTCAATGTTTTCTATAGTATTAACCATTTGACTTTCAACCAAGTCATCATCTACCAAAGGTGATGTCTTAGAGGGAGGTGGACTTTCGTTGAATGTTACGTTCAATGATTCCTCGACTCTTGATGTTTCCTTGTTTAATACTATGTATGCTTTACTGTTTTGTGAGTATCCAAGAAAAACACCTTCATACGACTTTGGGTCGAACTTGGTGAGATAGTCTTTTGTGTTTAAAATGAAGCACTTGCTTCCAAAAACTCTAAAATATCCTAATGTAGGCTTTTTGCCTCGATAAATTTCATAGGGAGTTTTATTTAAGAATTGTCTAATTAAAACTCTATTTAGGATATATGTAGAAGTATCTACAGCGTGACACCAAAACTTTTGTGGTATGTTTTGTTCATTTAACATTGTTCTACTCATTTCTTGAATTGTTCTATTTTTACGTTCTACTACACCATTAGATTGAGGTGTACGAGGAGCCGAGAAATTATGAGTTATTCCATTATTATCACAAAAATTTCCAAATTGAATTTCATTGTCAAATTCTCGACCATGGTCAGTTCTAATAGATACTATATTACTTCCTATTTGATTTTGAATTTTCTTGCTTAGAATTTCAAATTTATCAAATGCCTCATTTTTAGTTTTCAAAAACTTTGTCCATGTATATCTAGAGTAATCATCTACTATGACTAAAGTGTAAAAATTTCCTCCATAACTTTGTATAGCCGACGGGCCAAACAAATCCATATGTAATAACTCTAGGCATCTAGATGTAGATACCATGTTTTTAGCCTTATGGCTACTATGTATTTGTTTCCCAATTTTGCAAGCATCACAAAAGTGTTGGTCATATTTCAACTTGGGTAGGTTCCTAACGAGTTCTTTGGAAGACAAGGATTGAATAAGCCTCATATTTGCATGACCTAAGCGTCGATGCCATAGAGTTGAGTTTTCGTCCAAGGAGGTAAGACATAACTTATCTTTAGGTGTTTTATCTAATTTCATAACATAGACATTTTTCTTTAAAACACCTTTTCCTACGGTTATGCCATCTTTAAGTATTTTACTTCCATTTTCACTGAAAAGGACGTTATACTTTTTGCGGCATAATTGACTTATACTAAGTAGATTAAATCCTAAATTATCTACATGAGCAACATCATCAATAGATAGAGAGTCATGAGAGATTGTACCTTTTCCGATGATTTTACTTTTAAGCTTGCTACCGAATGTGACATTACCTCCGTCATACACTTGGTAGGTTGAGAAAAGATTTTTGTTTCCCGTCATGTGTCTTGAGCACCCACTATCTTTGATCCACTCATCAGGTTCAAGATCAACTTTCAAGCATACCTAAGTTCATAAAAGACTCAAGCATTTGGTCCCCAATATCTCATGGGTCCGTTTGGGTTAAACATGACATTATCATGGTTTATGTACTGAAAAGGTGGACAATTGTTCCACGGCATATAATTAGGACCATGAAAGTTTCTAGACATGTTTTGGTTCCAATTATTTTGATAAGTGTGTTGTGAATTAACTGTACTCTTTGGAGAGGGTTGTTTGGGAAAACTCATCTGAGGTCTTTGTTGATCCGTTTTAACTCTATATTCATTTCTAGCTTGACCTCTTCCTAAAGATACTGCTGGTTTGTGTTTATTATTGGTTATGCTACTGTTAGGTTTCTTAGTAACTTTAACAAACTCGGAACGGTCGACTTTGTGAACCTTCTGTTCAACTTCTGTACCCGCGGATCCCTTGGATATACCTGGCGGATCCAAATTTTTGGATCCGTCGGATCCGTGAGTGTCCAACTTGGTTGAATCAGTTTTATTCACAGTCTGTTCCTTATAATCATTTAAGGTTCCTAGTTTCATAAAGCCTAGTCCTGTTTTATCATGAGGTAGCTTTTGCATTTTCATTATTTCATCTGCACAACTTATGTTTTTATCAAACCTTTTAAACTTTGAATTTTGTTTGATTAAATCTTCCTGTGTGGTTCTTAAGGTTTCTAGTTCAAGTTTTAGTTCTTGACAAGACACACATGTTTCTTTACTAACTTTACCTTTTTCAATTCTTATTGCTTTTTCTTTAAGCCAATATATTTCATTTTCTAAAAGTGTTGTCTTTGTTTTCAAAAACTTGTTTTTGTTTATGATTTTTAAAGTGACATCACACAGTTTGTTATATTCTACTTCTAAGGTTTCATCATCTATAAAGGAGTATGAATCAGAATGTACCTCTTCTGTGTCATCGGCCATAAGTGCAATTTCGTTGTTCTTAGGCTCATCATCATCATCTCCTTCACTATCGCTCCAAGCTCCACTAACGAAGGCTCTTTGAGACTTGGTCTTTGGAGGCTTTGGACATTCTCCTATTAAGTGACTGGAGTCACCACACCTATAGCATTTCCTATCATCCTTACCTTTCTTATCGTCACGATCTTTCCGAGAGGATTTCTTTTCATCACGAGGTGGTTTTACAAACTTTCCTCGTCTCCTGAAGAATTTCTTGAAATCCCTCACGGCCATGGCATATTCTTCATCATCACTGTTTGAACAAGACTCATCATCACTTGACTCGACTTTGGCTTTCAAGGCAATAGACTTAATCTTCTCCTTTTTGCCTTTGACAATTTCCGAGTCTTTTTCCATAATCATTTCGTGAACTTTTAGGTTTCCTATGAGCTCATCCAGTGTCATGCTTGAGAGATCCTTAGATTCTTCAATAGCTGTCACCTTTGCTCTCCATTTCGGATGGAGTGCTCTTAGAAATTTCCTGACAAAATTCTTGCTAGAAAAAGATTCGTCAAGTGCTTTAAGTGATGTAATAATAGTATTGAACTTAGCAAACGCACTATCAATGGTCTCATCTTCAGAGATAACAAATTGTTCGTATTGTTGAACAAGAAGATCAATTTTGTTATCTTTTACTTGTGAGTTCCCTTGATGTGTGATAATAAGAGATTGCCAAATATCCTTAGCCGTTTTACACATAAAAACTCTTTCATATTCTTTCTTAGGTAAGGCATTATAAAGCATCATTTTGGCTTCGTTATTTTTGGCAATTAGTTTCTTTTGCTCATCACTGTGACGAGTAAGAGAAGCTCCTTCATCCCGACCACCCGAAATATCATTACTAATAGGCTTGTAATCACCATCAACTATAATATACCATAGATCTATATCCTTTGACTTTACATAAGTCTCAAAGCGATTTTTCCAATAAATAAAACAATTTGGTTCAAATAGAGGTGGTCTCTGCATAGATTGCCCTTCTTTAAAGTTTTCAAAATCCATGGATCGTTTTAAGTTTTAAAATACAATATATTTTAAAGATCTTAAGTAACGTAGCTCTTGATGCCAATTGTGGAAAACTAGAAGGGGGGTTGAATAGTTTTTACCGTTTTTAAAGTTTTATTTACTTTGTTACTATATGTTAATTCAAAGGAAACAATCACAAATAAATAATCACACAATGTAAACAAAAGATAAAGAGAGGAAAGATCAAACCACACGACACAGTTGTTTATAGTGGTTCGGCTACAAGAACTCTATTCCTTGCCCTACTCCACTCCCCGAGTTTCCTACTCGAGAGTTTATCTTTCACTAAGAAACAAACTCCTTTCCTAGGCGGAGAAAACCTTTACACGTCGCTTACTTCCTTTTCCGGTACTAAGCTAAACACCGGGTTCTTTCACAAGGTAGAACCAACCTGACGTCGCCTAATTACTTTACCGACACTAAGCTAGATGTCGAGTTCTTTACAAGGGTACAACCACTCCCTACACTCTTTGTACTTTAAGGACTAAAGTACTAACCACACTCACTGATTACAAATGATAGATATGATGTGTGAAACAAACTACAAGATCACACAGTAATGCAACTAAAGGATTACGGTTCTGTAGATCCTTGAATGCTTGATCTCCTTTCTACAAAATGAAAGATCAAAGTGAAATGCAACTATGAATGATGTTAGTAAGATATGTACTGAATGAATATATGTGTTTAAGCTATATGAGTGATACTGAGATCAAATACCAAGCCTGCTATTTATAGGCAAGCAAGGAAAGGCTCCCACGGATCCGGCGGATCCTTCAAAAGGGATCCGTCCCTTATAACACTTGGATCCGTGGGATGTGACAGCTATGTAATAGTTGTCTCTTACCATATCTTAGTTGTATCTTACCATATCATCCAAGATCTTCAAATGTCAACTATGTTGCTTGCATATCTAGCCAAGATATATCAAAGATATTGTATGTGATGCATACAATGATGTCATGGCATAGTTTATGAATTAAAGTTTCCTTTTAAGGAAACAAGTTACTAAACTTGTAATTCTAAGTTAATATGTGAAGTGTAAAGTGTGTACTTAAGAGACTAAGCTAGTATTTATTATTTGCTAAAAGATATTCCTTATATTTGTCATTAACAAAACTAATGAAAGATCAAAGAATATAAATAACGTTTTTGGGACGCTATTTGTATTAACAGTATGTTTTACTGTTCTTTTTGTAGTAGAAAAAGTTGTTTGGTTTGCATCTAAAGCTGAAGCATCATCGAAGACAGAAGCAAAATCATGAATCCCATAGTTGAAATGGAGGACCGAGAAAAATGACAAAGAATGTTGTGTTTTCACAATGCTTCATATGGAAATATATTTTGGTGAAGCTTTTGAAGTTCAAGTAAAACACAAAGATATTGTTACACTAGTTGAATGTACATGCAGAGAGGATGTTTGTATTGGCTAAGCAACTTGAAAAGTAGGTTGAGGAGGATGTAACGCCATTAGATAGAGTGACAGATAATTGTTAAAAACATGTATATGGTAGTTTATAACTTTATTTTATGAAGTATAGGTTGTCTTTGATAAAGTATCAACAGTTGTATGCTATAAATCGTCTTTGAACAATTCGTATGTTTATTAACTTGTCTTTTGCTGAAAGTTTTAACATATGTCTTCTTAATTTTGGTAAATATGATAACCGATGGTTGTAGCCTGGGCAAGTTATAAATCTAGATCACATGTGATTCATGAGAAAATCATATGTGATTTTAACATGATTCACATGTGATTTTGATATGAAAATCATATGAGTTTTTGACACGAATCACATGATTTTGTGATGAATCACATGTGATTTTGGGATGAATCACAAGTGATTTTATTCAGTGTAATACAAAATCTGCTAGAACATTAAACAAAATAGTATTCAAGTAAAATTCCATATATTCGAATTAAAATCCATATGAAACTTTTGCAGAAGTTCAAATGAAATGAAAAACCCGAATATTAAAAAAAAGAAGTATGAAATTCAAGAAGCATTAGCCACTTGTTTAGCCATTTTCAATTGTTTTAAAATGAATTTTGGATTTAACAGACATGTTGACTTGTTGTGTGCTCGTTAGTCTTCTCTCCGCAGCATCCACATTTCTTTCTCGGCTTAGCTCTAGATTGAAGTGCTATTTCTCTTCCATTCTTTCTACGCGATCCTTTCACACCACCTTTTTTTACAGCCCAGATGGATTTTTGACCCCAGTATCCTTAGGTTTCTCAATTGCATAAATATCCTCAATCACATGTATGGAAGATTTTGGATTCAATGACATGTTGTCTTAATTATAGAAATCTGAACCGAAGAAAATGCGTGCAAATACATTCCACTGATCCTTCTTCAAGAGAACGCAGAAGTGCAGAACCTTATTATAGAACAAAAAAAGAAAAGAAAATTAATACTTATGCTAGAATCACATGTGATTTATATCAAAATCACATGTGATTTATACACAAAATCACATGTGATTGTTTTAACAAATTATAATAGCTAATACACTTTTTAAAATTACAAGTAAATTACCTATTTTGCTACATTTTCACATTCCTTGAGTTGAATTATAAGGTCCTCAACCGAGTAACCATTGTCACTAAGATTGGTGAAACTGTGCAAGGGAAATGACACTTTTTAGTACCCTTTTTAACCCTAGCATCAAACATTAGTCGCAGTTTATCAAACACCAAACTGTTTGACAATCGGCACACAAAGTAAAAGGGTAGCCAACATCACATCCAACCAACCAACCAACTGTATAATTATAAAATATGTACAAAGATACACATCTCCCTAAGGTTTTTAAACAACTATAGCAATTTGCTTTCCATTTTTCCATTTTTTCTTTTTTTATTTTTCTTTTGTTTTACCTTCTACAATGTGATTTGGTAATGACCAATGACAAACATTTTTAGAGTTCATACTCTCGACAACAACTACATCAAGTATGGAACTGATAACGATAAGATGGCTGCCTACCTCTCATATAAATTACCTGTTACAGAATCACATGTGATTTTGCTTTAGAATCACATGTGATTATCATAGACGCATTTCATCAAACACATGGTGTGCATCTGGATCATCAACAACTTCATCCATAACCTGGATTTCAGAATCCATCACACGATTTTGAGCATCCATAACTTGAACAAAGAGAATAAATAACATTTCATTCGACAACCACCAAAAAAAAAAAAAAAAAAATACACGTGATTTTACCTGCAATTTCCTGTACATCATCTTGTAGATCTGCAATTTCTGGTTCATTATCTTCAATAACCTCTATTTCTTTCAAGTTTGTTCGGTTAACTAATTTTAACCATTTTTAGATCAACAACGTACAACGAATCGATGACGGACGGCAAATCAACGACAGATGACGGAGGCGGCGGCGTTAAATCTGAATGTAATCGAGGTGATTTTTATGGAATCGGAATTGGATCGGGGGACAGTGTTTGTGTGTGTGTGTGTTTTTGCTCTATTTTTTTTTTTTTTTTTTTTTTTGATGGGTTGATAAGCCCGCTTGTTTTTTTGTTTTTTAATTTATTCATCTTGCCCTTGTTGTATAATTATCAAATATAATCTCACCCTTAGACCATTTACATCGCTTGCGTTAAGTTAACGTTAAGGAAGAATTTTTGGCACTTTAACGTGCGTTAAGCCACGTTATCTGTTGTGTGTGATTGAGTTAAAGCTGCGTTAAGGGGGTGCGTTACCCCCTTAACGCAGCGTTAAGGGTACTTTTTTTTTTTTTTTTTTTTTTTTTTAAATATTTGATATAAAGGTGAGTTAAGGTGTGTTAAAGTTGAGTTATTGTTGTGTGGGTTAAAGCTGAGTTAAGTTAAGGGGTGAAAAAACTGACGTGGCATGCCTTAAAATTTTGGTTTTAAGCTTAGTTATGGAAAGTTGAGATGTGTTAACTAGATAATCTCTTGCTTGTATTCTTCTTACCAAACACCCCCAAGTTATCTAGAAAACAAAGTTAACCTTTATAAAACGAGACGGAAAACACACAACATTTTCAATTGGAATTCTCATCATCATCAGGTAGTACCAGTTTTCTCGCTAGTTAAAATCTGTTTCATTTAGTTTTTCTTTAGAGCTTTAATGTACTGCTAAAGTGATAAGATACTAAGATAAAACTTATATGATTTTGTTTACTACCAAATGATTTTGTTTTGCCCTAATTACCTCGGATCTGTAATTTCGCTCAGTTTTTGACACAATTTTGGTTTTGATTCGGGTGATTTTAATTCTAGGGCTCTTTGTGCTGATTTTTTCTATTGAACTAGTACCTACAGTTACCAGTGAGACTTAGTTGGCTGGACCCACCAAACTGTTAGGAATCGGTTCGATTTTGGCGGTTTAGAACTTTATATAACTGCCTAAAAGATTTTAAGCCATGAGTTTTAAAAGTTTTGTTGGCATCTTATTTATTTATTATTATTATTTTTTTTGAACGGCTTGTTGAGGTAGACATCCAATTGGGCAGTATGCTGACCCTAAACTCCGCCTGGACTTCCTCCTATTCCTCCTATTCCGCCTGAAGGGGTAAAAGTCTCGGGTGGGACTCGAACTTGAGACCTCCCCTAGCCAAACCTCCCCTCCCCAAGCCCTAAGGAATCTTGGTGGCCAACTGAGCTATCTCAGTTGGTTCATCTTATTTATAAGATTCAGCTTTTAAAGTGTTTACATTTTTGTTTCTTCGCTTTGGGTGTCTCTGGGCTTCTGCACATATAAGGTATACATGTTTTAATGTATACTGATAGCCTCTGTTTTTGTTTTGTATGGGATATAAATTATAGTACGTTGGAAGCTACTTGGTATAGATTTAGTAATGGTGGTAGAAACTTTGTTTAAGAACAAGTGTTTGGTAATGATTCATAATATAGATTGCTGTTATCCATTTCATGGTGCAGTATATGTTTTAATAAAATCTGCCCTAAATAGCAACCCTTTGGTACTGGTTTGAGGAAAAGCTTATTTATTTTTGTGTATTTTTGTTGCAGTTTCCGCTTAGTTTAATATATTGCCTTTCAAAAAATATATTGCCTTTCAAAAAAATAAATAAATTGTGTGTGTTGTATTCCTTCTTTTAAGGCAATCATTGCTCTGTCAGTTTTAGTCGTGGAAAAACCTCTCATGTGTTAGTATTATAACATGAAATCTTGAATTCTGATTCAGTTTAGTTGTTATAAATCGTATGCTGTTGTTGTTGACCAACCACATGATTGTCAGTTGCATGTTAATTTCATTGTCACAACTGTTGAAAAAGAATTATGTTGCTTTTATATATGTGTGAATGGTGAAAATTATATATCTGGCCTCCATCCAAACTTTGGTCATTGTTAACTACCCTCCATTTAACTAAAACTGTGAATTATTAATATAATTGGCTCAATTTTCTTGTACAACTTTTAACTCGCCAAACTTAATTGTTGTTTGTCCAGCATACTTTTAAGATAACTAATTAATTGATCCCGGCCGGTAAGAATCTTCATAAAAAAATTGAGCAATAATGTGTTGATACAGCATGATAAAAAGGTCATGTTGGAGCTACTTTGGACATCACCGATCATAATTTTGTTTTGACATATTTTCGTGTATAACTTTTGTTTGCACTGTACATTGTGACCCAAAATAAATAAAAAGCTTGCATGGGTCATTTATGTTACATATACTTTTTATGGTTTATGTGAATTGTTTATGTTTGTTGAAATTGTATGAATTGATGTTATTTGTATGTAACCTGTTGCAGGTTAAATAGCATGATTCGCCGTCGAGGAGGATCAAATTCCAATGATTTTATCAGCCAAATGCCAGATGATGTGCTTGTTATGATACTGTCTTTGTTGTCTATAAAGGAGGCGGTGGTCACCAGCAGTCTCTCTTCTAGATGGAAGTTTTTGTGGTGTAATCTAACCCGATTGAATTTTGAGTGTCCTCAGATTCTTTGGAAGGGGTTCGATTTAGAGTGGTCTAAGTACTCGAATCAGGTGAATAGTGTCATCCAAAGCTACAGCCACTCAGTCGTTCAAGACTTCCGGATCCGTTTCAAGATGGCCAATCATAGTAAAACTGTTTTTGATGAATGGCTCCAGTTTGCAGTAAACAAGAAAGTTGAATTTCTTGAACTGAATTTATCGGGTAGATATGAGGCTGAATGTCCTGGGACCTATTATTTCTCTTCAAGATTATTTGACACAAAGCTTAACAGAATGGTGTCCTCGAATGCTATTTTTGTGGAGATACCGTCTCTCAAAAAACTTACCCTGAATACTGTTAATGTGACGGAAACAATTCTTCAAGAATTTTTAAAAAATTGTCCACATCTTGAATCAATCATAATCCATTTCTCGTCATGCTTGAAACATATCCGTGTTGGTGGAAAAGCTCTTAACTTAAAGCACTTCGAAATATCGTCACAACGTGCTGTTCATTCCATCTATTTATCTGATTTTGACCTTGTATCATTTACCTATAAAGGGCCTGCAATAGATTTACGTTTTACTAACCTTCCGAAACTTAATGAAGTTGATATGTATGAAGGATACGTGGGGGATAATCTGCGTAATGTGTTCGATCAGATATCATCTTGTTCTGTGCAGGCCCTTTCCATCAACATACATGATGATCGTAATCCCAAGGTTAGTTTATTGTCTCTGTTGTGTTTATATTCATTAATTAAAATATATGACAAGTATTATGTTACCCTGATTTACAGAACATTGCAAATCTTGATTCTTTTCCTGAGCTACCAAACCTCAAGAAATTAAGACTGGTGATTGGTGGTGAAAAATGTGATTGCCTTCTAGATTTGGCTTTGATATTGAATGCATGTCCAAATATTCAGACATTTGAAATTAAGGTACATACAGAATGTTAACCAACCTAATTTAACTACACTATGTAACAAATTATTAGCAAATTATTCTTGGAGTGTTTTTGCAGCCGCATTGGACATCACCGATCATAAGTAGGCGCAAAGCAAGAGAAGTTACTAATCCCATTAAACACCTCAAACTTGTGAAAATTGTGGGCTATTACGGTCGAAAATGCGACTTGCAACTTGCTGAGTATATCATAGACACTGCTGTTTCACTGAAGAAAATTGTGATTGATCCTTTTGAATACAATAGAGGGCTAAGTCTAGCTGCTTTAAACTTCTTGAATAACAAGGAAGATGCTTGGTCTACTATCGGGGACCAGCTTAAATCAATATTGCGTTCAGGTGTGGAGTACTACATACTCTAGTTCTCCCTTTATGCTCCAAGTATTTTCAAATGACATACTAGTATTACTGCATGATTATGATTTCCTTAGTATTAAGAATCTTTTTTGTTACAAGTGTAAGATGTACGGTATTGATATGTTTACAGCTTTGGATGCTGAGATGTCTACGCCTTGTTGTCTTTTACTTTCAGTTTGATTGGATGATCATGTTGAGACGGCCTTGTTGAGCAGTTCCTTTATATATCTCGATAAAATCCAATATACATTTAGTAATATCTCAAAATGATTGTTACAATCAAGTAGTTTTGGCTTCCTCGGTTGTTTAAAAACCAACATATCAGTGAGATCCTGGACCAATTCTTTTGATGGTCTCTTTGAGTGTCGGCATTCCCAACTCCCAAGGAATTAAATGAACATTTTTCTCACGAAATGGATAAAAGTGATCTTAAAATTTTGTAGTTTATTTCATTTGTATGCAAAGCTAGGGTCATTTTTGGTGATCTACTTTTTTATTGGTCATTTAGGTTTATAAACTTCCGATATGCAAGTCCTACACGGACAGACTGATTAACTTGTTGATAACCAAATGATGTTGTGGTAATTATGTATTTTACATCAACTGAGAGAGATCACTAGCACTCTGTTCCCGAGTTTTTATTTGGAGAGAAAAGAAGAGAAGAGGGAAGTAAATTATGCTAAATTTCCTCTCCTAATCTTCTTCCCAAATTGGAATGATTTGGAGAGAAGATGATTTTTGTGCATAATTTTATTAGATCTCTTTTCTCTTCTCTCCAACTTGGGAACACAAACAAAAAATCAATATTTTTTACTCTCCTCTTATTTTCTCTCATTTTTAACATCTACATTTCTCTTCTTTCCATTTTATATCTCGGGAACAGAGTGTAGATTCTTTGTGAATGGAAAGCCCTCCCCCCTTTTATGTTGCTTATTTTCTCCACCGGTTTATCTGAATGCAACGAAATCTCATTCTGAATTTTTTAGATGATAGTAACAATTAAGAAAAATTGATATTATATCAGTTTTTGTAATTCATGATGAGATTAGAGGTTTCTGTTAAGAAAAAAATACCATCATACAATGATACGAAAGCCCTTGTAACAAATACACTCTCAATCGTTTGCTAAACAGGTTTTGTTTTGAGCATATCGTCGTATCGACCACGTTTGCCCGCGGGCATAAAAAGGGCAAAGCTATACAATTCCGTTAAATAGTCAGTTTAGTTATATTGTTACAATATGGCCATCTTCATCATTTGTAATAAGACTAAATTTTTTGGGTAAATGAGAGTAATCCTGCACCCTGGTAAGTAGATTAACAAAAAACAAGACTTAAAAGTTCTTTTTAGTCCCTCACCGTATTTTTGCCCGTTAAATCAATTATATAGATCAAACTTTCGTTGCAAACAAGAAATGTGCTATGCAAGTGGGAATGTGTGGTGAGAAAAAACAATTATATAGACCAAACTTTCGTTGCAAATTTAGTTTCTTAAATAAGAGTTTATTGAGAAGTGCTATGCAAAAGTGGGTGTATCGAAGACATGTAATTTTATAGCGGGAATATGTAATGACGATAATACCCTCACGTGCTGAGCACGTGAGGCCACTTAACGGGAGAAATAACACTCGTTAGGCTTCGGTGGCTTTTTTGCAATGCCACATCAGCTTCAGTGACCAAATCGAAACAAAGTTATTTTCCTTAGCTTTTTTGCAATTTCTGGAAACATTAGGGATCCAATTTGCTACTCCTACCGGTGAAGCCCTTTTTTCCACGTGGCTTGTTTTCTCTTGTCTCTTTTCCAATCTTCTCAACAAACTTCGACATCCAACAAGCAAGCAACAATAATCAATATTACTGAAAACCATCAACAACCAAAACCTTGTGAACCAGATCGTGTAGAAAAAGAGTGCGTAAAGCAAATAAGTAATTGTTGACTATCCGGTGATATTGGTTCGTTTTTCGGTTGTTGTTTATGAACTCGTTAGGATTCTTTTGCTTTATTAGGTCTTGTTTAACAATGATTTAATGTTATTAATTGCATTGTTTTTTATTTTATGAATTATTGTTTATACGGATGAAATGCATGCCACGTGTTTCATAAAATGTTAAAGACCTATGTTTACATATCGATGCTACAAACATTATCGTGTTCTGTGAGCATCGTCACACGTAATGAATCAGTTTGCTAATATGATGTTGTGCTTAGTCAATTCGTCAAATGATCCTGTGCTTACAACTAATTATTACAATTTTGTCAAAACCGAGCTCTTGTGCTTAATTAGTTCAAGAATTCGACGCAATTTGTCCTGAAGTTAGCGAATGGAGTTGTATTGCATATCATGATGTTGAATTTTATTTATTATTTTTTTTTTTCAGCAAAATAGGATTTACATAGGGGCTGAAGTCAAACGAGCAACAAGCTGCGCCGCTAGCCCTTTAAGATATTTGTTTCATGAAATGGTTTGACATTTTCAAGCTACTTCACTAATATTTTATACATACTTTAAGATAGTGTCAATATGTGTATGATGATTGTCGATAGATTTGTAGCACATAACTTCGCCTTTTTGGTTGACTTTTCTTCTTTAATTAACTACAAAGCAGGTTGTGAATTCTTAGAGTACTTGTATCTGGGTGTCCCAATAACCAAAGGGTTGTCTTAGGTGTATCATCAGGTGTTTAATGAGTGTTGTAAGTCTTTGCGAAAAAAAAAAAGTTATGATTTTGCTTTGCCCTAATTGTCTTGTTAGAATTTCTTGGTCCGTATTCGACACAATTTTGGTTTTGATTTTTTGTGCTGATTTTCTCTATTGAACTTTGATTTTCATTGCTAATTCACTTGTCATCATAAAATACTGTTCTTGATTGCTGTTATCATAAGGTGTGTTTGGTCGGTGGCGGTGGTGTTTGAAATCGACTTAATTGACTTAATATAAAAAAAACTGAATTTATTAAGTCATATAAAAACTGTTTGTTTATGACTTAATAGAGAAATATGACTGAAAATATTAAGTAATAAAACTGAGGGTGTCTGCATTAAGTCACATCTTAATTAAACATGACTTAATATAAAATTTTAACAAACAAGCCTCTTTTAGGGTCTTTATAAACCTGGGTACTTATATGTGGGTTTATGAAATTTCATTCCTTGTGTTCTTGAAATTGATCAACTGTTTTGCTATCTAAGGTGTCGTTTGTTTTTTCTCAATAAACATTTTTTCCCTCTTTTTATTTTTTTTGTTTGAGGGAGGGCAGAGGTTTATGTTTGTTTTTTTTAAGACATAAGTGCTTCTTTTCATTTATTTCCTCTTCTAAATTTCAGACATTATCTTTCACTTCTTACCTCTTTTTTCACAAACCCTACATCTCTTTCTCAATATCCCTTCTATACGTTTTCGATCGTTTTTTTTATGTTTTCGTCCGTTTTTTTACGTTTTAGTCTGCCTTCTTACGTTTTCGTCCGTTTCCTTAAGTTTTCGTCTATTTTTTTACTTTTTCGACCGTTTTTTTACGTTTTAGTTCGTTTTTTACGTTTTCGTCCGTTTTTTTACGTTTTCGACCCTTTTTTTACGTTTTCGTCTGTTTCTTTACGTTTTCGACCATTTTTTACGTTTTCGTCGGGTTTTTTTTTTTACGTTTTCATCTGTTTTTTTTTACGTTTTCGTCTATTTTATTACGTTTTAGACCGTTTTCTTACGTTTTCGTCGGTTTTTTTTTACGTTTTAGTCCGTTTTCATCCCTTTTTTACATTCTCGTCTGTTTTTTTTACGTTTTCATCCATATTTTTACGTTTTCGTCTTTTTTTTTTTTGCATTTTTGTCTGTTTTATTACGTTTTCATCCGTTTTTTACGTTTTCGTTTGTTTTTTTACGTTTTCGACTATTTTTTTTACGTTTTAGTCTTTATTCTTACGTTTTTGTCCATTTTTTACGTTTTCGTCCATTTCCTTACGTTTTCGTCCGTTTTCATCTATTTTTTACGTTTTCGTCCATTATTTTATATTTTTGTTTGTTTTTTATATTTTCGTCCGTTTTTTTACGTTTTTGTCAGTTTTTTTTAGGTTTTCGACCGTTTTTTTTACTTTTTCGTCGGTTTTCATCTGTTTTTTACATTCTCTTATGCTTTTTTACGTTTTCATCTGTTTTTTATGTTTTCGTCTGTATTTTTACGTTTTTGTCTGGTTTTTACGTTTTCGTCTGTTTTTTTACGTTTTTGTCTTTTTTTTACGTTTTCGTATGTTTTTTACCTTTTCATCCGTTTTTTACGTTTTCGACCATTTTTTTAAGTTTTCGTCTGTTTTTTTAAGTTTTCATCCGCTTTGTTGGGTCAAGAATTTGACCCAAGTACCCTGACAAGATTTGAACATAAAATAGCCTAACTCACTAATAAAATAGTGGGTTACTCACTGATAAAGAAATCAGTGAATGTTGTAAAAAGCTCGTTGTTGAAGAAACACTTTACTTACTGATACGGTGTCAGTGAGTAAAGTATACGAGCTACAAACAACACAAGTATCACTGATAATTGACAAATGTCTCAGTGACCCTAAAGATACTATCTCTACAAGCAGACTGATAAATATGAGCGTGAACTTTTACAAGAAAAGATAGAAGTCACACAAAGACAAAAGAGGAAGAAGAAGAGGGACCACTTGGTGGATGACAACTCACACCAAGTGGATGACAACTCACAACAAGTGGATGTCTACTCATACCTACCCCACATGTCTTTGTTTAGATTACCTGTATATTTTGTGTCTGTTGTAATAGAGATTGTATGTTTTCCTAAACAAACAAAAGAATACACAAAGTGTATTAGTTGATAGGATCATCCTCTCATTGAATCATCAAGCATAGCTTGGATCAATGAGAGTTTATTTGTTACCCAAAGGGGATATTTACCGAAAGTATCCCCTTTAAGAAGTTGAAGATGTTATCATGTAGTCTAGTGGGTTTTGAGTAATCTTTGTAACAATTGTTCATTATCAATGAATCTGTTCTTGTTTTACTAAAAATCATGGACCAACAAGTGGTATCAGAGCGGGTGGATTATTCTTATGATCCAGATCCGTTCTTGACTGCTGATAACATTCTTCAAAAAAATTAATAAATGTGATCTTCAAAAACTGCTACTGATATAGCAATTTTTGAGGGGGAGAAACACATTTATTGGTGACTGACAAACACCAAAACCCTCCCTGAACCCCCACCTACCACACAAATCTTATCTACACACAAAACCCAACACACCCCACACCACACAAAAAATCTTATCGACACACAGATAAGATTAAACAAAACAAAAAAACAGATCTATATCTTCACAATTCACAAAAACGACACAACAAAAACTACACTCTTCATCTATAAACACAGATCTATAAACAAATCCAAACCACACAACACAAAACATCACAAAAACACCCTCGCCACTATCGATCTAAACCCAGATCTTTCACACATCTCACCAAAAAAAAAAAAAAAAAAAAAAAAAAAAAAAAAAAAACGATCAATCTACAAAAAAAAAGGGAATCACAGATCCTTCAAATATGTAAATCGATACTCTCCACTTAAACAAACAAAAATCATCACTCAATCAAAACCCAACTACCATGTCAAGTGTCTTGCGGATGAAATAAGGGACGGCGACATAAAAAAAAGGAAGTAGGTTGATTATGTTTTGATGGGTATCGTTTCATTTAGGAACGATTGAGATGTTAAATGGGGTTTGTAGACTTCGAGCCCAGTTTGTTTGTGAAGAAGGTAAAAGAGATTCGAGTAATGGTGAGTTTGAAGTAAGAAAGAAAGGGGTTGTGAGGTTGTGATTACAGGTGGGTGTGAGGTAGTGATTAGGGAGTTTGAAAGTGTTGGTAGCTGAGAAGAGTAGTAAGTTTGGGGATAACTGTTGTGTGAATATTTTGGGTGGAATGGAATTATCAGGGAGTGATAAGGACGGTTTAAGCTTATTTTGACTGAGAAAGAAGCTTGAATACAAGTCCTTGGTTGAATTGAATAAATTGGAAATTTGTACTGATAGTTCTGTGTACGTGAGATGTGAACTGAATCATAAGCTTTTGATTCAGTGGTGAGCTTCCAGTAAACAAAAGACATCAGTAGTATGGTGAAGCTGGGAGTTGTGTGAATCGGGGTAGAATCAGAAACCCTGAAAAATAATCAGGGACTGAGAATCAAAAAAAAAACCAGGAGTTGATAGTCACTGATAATAGTGACAAAATCAGTTCAGTGTTGGTTCTCAGGCTGAGGGGTGTTATTTGTACTCAGGGTGTGGTAAGAAAAGGTTGGGACGCTCAGTAAGACTGATATGGATGTTGGTTAGATATGTGTGAATCAGGGAGTGAAAAGTGGGGTCCCTGATAAGTATCAGGGAGTGGACGGGAAAGTATGTTCAAGATAATTTGCGGACTGAAAATGAGTTGTCAGCTGATGTTGATAAATTAGGAGGACTGATGATCAGGTGGTATGGGTTTGGATGTATAACTTTGGTGAAGTTAAAAATACAAGTCAGTGAGTAAGTGGTAGTATCAGGTCACTGAAAACTAACCCCATCATCAGGTGACTGAACTCTCAGTGAGTAAAACCCAGGTCACTGAAGACTAAAACCCAGGTCACTAAACCTCAACCTAAGTCCCTGAACTCAGTGACTAAAACCCAGGTCACTGAACTCCCTTTGGTGACTGAACCCCCAGTCACTGAACCATCAAGTCACTGAACCTGAACCCTCTCAGTGAGACAAACAATGAACCTGTCAAAGTGAACCCTCAGGACCCCATGAACCCTGAACCGTATCACTGAACAAGTCATTGAACCCTGAACCCTACTCACTGAACCCCTGAACCTCATGAACTTAACCCAAGTCCCTGAACAAGCAGGTTTGAACCTGGGCTATTTGTATATTCAAATAGGGGGAGATTGTTGGGTCAAGAATTTGACCCAAGTACCCTGACAACTCACACCAAGTGAATGACAACTCACAACAAGTGAATGTCTACTCATACCTACCCACATGTCTTTGTTTAGATTACCTGTATATATTGTGTCTGTTGTAATAGAAATTATATGTTTTGCTAAACAAACAAAAGAATACACAAAGTGTATTAGTTGATAGGATCATCCTCTCATTGAATCATCAAGCATAGCTTGGATCAATGAGAGTTTATTTGTCACCCAAAGGGGATATTTACCGAAAGTATCACCTTTAAGAAGTTGAAGATGTTATCATGTAGTCTAGTGGGTTTTGAGTAATCTTTGTAACAATTGTTCATTATCAATGAATTTGTTCTTGTTTTACTAAAAATCATGGACCAACACGCTTTTTTACGTTTTCGTTCATTTTTTTACGTTTTGTCCGTTTTCTTACGTAAGATAACGTACAAAAACTTACGAAATCATATGAAAACGGATGAAAACGTAAAAAAACAGACGAAAATGTAAAAAAAAGACGAAAACATACAAAAACGGACGTAACGTAAAAAAACGTACCAAAACGTAAGAAAACGGACAAAAACGTGAAAAAACATACGAAAACATAAAAAACAAACGAAAACTGTAAAAACAGACGAAAAACGTAAAAAACGGTCGAAAATGTAAAAAAAACTTAGCAAAATAAAAAAAACGTAGCAAAACGTTAAAAAGTAATACGAAAAAAAAAAAACAGAAACGTAAAAACGATGAATGTAGAAAACAGTAAAAAAAATGAAATAAAGTAAACGTAAAAAAACGAAAAAACGTAAAAAAGCGATGAGTAAAAACGAAAAACTAAAAAAGTCGAAAAGAAACGTAAAAAAAATAGACGAAAATAAAAACGATGAAAACGTAAAAAAATGTCGAAAACGTTAAAAAAATAACCAAAACGTAAAAAAGTAGACAAAAACGTAAAAAAAACGGGACTAAAACGTGAAAAACGTAAAGAAACGGACGAAAATGTGAAAAAAGACAAAAACGTAAAAAAAGTGTCGAAAACGTAAAAAAGAGACGAAAACGTAAAAAAACGGAGGAAAACGTAAAAAACGTACTAAAACGTAAAAAACAGACGAAAACGTAAAAAAAACGAAGGAAAACGTATAAAACGGATGATAACGTATAAAACGGACGAAAACTAGCACAAAAAATAAAGAGTCTTCTTCAATGGAGAATTTCTCTGGTTTACAAATGAAAAGGTAAAAACTGTGAAAAAATAAATGACATCTAAGTTCACCATCTTCTTTCTTCCTTTCTATGTTTCACCCATAATTTCAGCATACGTATCTCATTCTATAACATCATGTGGTTATCATGATTTACCCTGGCTTTCATCTTCCAATACATGAGCTTTTTATATTATTTACTTCGTCTTATAATTATTTCACCTTGTTTATTTTTAAATTGAATCTGCAAACATATTACTCGAAGAACTAAATGCTAGACAAAATCAAAATATTTATATATCTGTTCTTTTCAATTTGCTCGTTTTGTTGGTTATTAACTTATTAATGTATTTACAAGTTTCATAAATAAATTAGGTTAATGAAAATTCAGTTTTGAAAATGAAATCAAACACAATGTTTGACACAATTATATCTGTTTCTGCTCTTAGGCCACTCACATCAGTTAACCCAGCTTTAAATTTTAAGGCATGTCACGTCAGCTTTTTCACCCTTTAACTTAACTCAGCTTTAACCCACACATCAATAACTCAGCTTTAACACACCTTAACTCAACTTTACACATAAATTTTCAAATTCAACCCCTAACTTATAAATTACTTCATTTTTTTAAAAACATAACATTTATTAAAACATAACATTACATTCAAACATAACACAACATTAAAACATAACATACTTAAAAATAAAATTACAACAAGATTTAAAAAACATAACATGATAACGAATTAAATATTTATTCATCGTCTTCTTGATGTTGAAGGTGCTTCTGCCAAACATGATCCATAAGGTCTCGTTGGAGGCGAGTATGTGTGTCTCTGTCGCGAATTTCTCTTGCCCTTCGACGTTGGCCATCGCATCTGTCGACCCACGAATTTTGCCTCAGACGTTGTGACGGATCCACCCACATGTCGTTAAAATCACGTATTGCAAAATTTTGATCTTTTATAATCATGTTATGCAAAATAATGCAACAATACATGATTCTCTTTATCCTCACAAGTTCCAATTGACGTGCCGGTTGTCGTAGTATACCCCAACGTCCCTGAAGCACACCAAAAGCACGTTCGACATCCTTTCGTGCACTTTCTTGTTTCTTTTTAAAGTAAGCATGTTTCGCGTCAGTTGTTGCCGAGAATGATTTGACAAACGTAGCCCACTGTGGGTAAATACCGTCGGCTAAGTAATAGCCCTTTTCATACCTCCTTCCATTTACCATATAAGGTGCTGCAGGGGCGGCGTCATTAAGAAGGTCGTCGAATAAAGGTGAGTTATCCAAAACATTAATATCGTTATTCGCCCCCGCCATCCCAAAAAATGCATGCCAAATCCATAAATCTTGTGAAGCAACTGCTTCAAGCATTATAGTTGGGTATTTTTTATCACCCCTACCAAATTGCCCTTGCCAAGCAATCGGACAATTTTTCCACTCCCAATGCATGCAATAAATGCTACCAAACATTCCAGGAAAACCATGGACCGACTCATGTCTTTCGTAAATACTTTGAATGTCGGTCCATGTTGGTTTTCTTAAATACTCCGGCATAAACAAATCAATAACGCACTTGTTAAGATTATCAAGACACTTCGTTGCTGTAGTCGAACCCATTTGCAAATACTCATCAAACGCATCGGGTGACGTGCCGTACGCCAATTGGCGTACAACAGATGTACACTTCAAAAGAATACTTAAACTTTTTCGACCAGTACAATCTTTCGCTTCCGTAAAATACTTAAAATGATCAGGAACAATACCAGAGGTATAAGATTGAATACCTTCGACTATTTGTAGAAATAGTCGCCGGCTCATACGAAATCTTCTTCGAAAAACCTGTCCCGGATACTTACAGTCTTCATTGAAATAGTCGGCACGCAAACGTTGATCAGCAAGCTCACGTTCACGAAAGATATGCCCACGTACAATCGAAGGTCCAGCGGCTTCTTGTTGTTCCATATGCACAACTTGTTCGTACACGGATGCCATCCACTGAATATCGTCTTCGTCACTTGAAAAGTTGTTAGCTTCGTTCGGATCCATTGTGAATCAAAAACGTTTTTTTTTTTTTTTTTTTTTTTTTTTTTTTTTTTTTTTTTTGGTGGAAGGTTGAAGAAGATAGTGTAAGATGTAGTGTATTGATTTATGGAAGTGTGAAAAAAAATGTGGTGTGAAATGGGTATTTATAGGAGAGTGAAATTGGTTTTGAATTTTTTTTTTTTTTTTTACAAAAGTAGCCGTTAAACACAAGGACCATATTTGTAATTTTTGAAAGTTGTCACATGCCATGCAGTAGCCGTCTGGGGGGGCCATAGTGTAATTTTTTTTTATACAAAACACACCCTTAACGTGCGTTAAGGCATTATATTTTCCCTTTAACGTGAGTTTGACACTCACCGATGTGAGTGGTCTTATGTGTTACTCCCTCTGTCCCATATTAAGTGTCCACTTTTCAAATGCACAAAGTTTTAGGAAATTCCACTAACTACACTCTCCACCAATCAAATATCACTATTACCCACTAAAGTCTCTTCTCATTGGTTGAAATATTCCCTGGACACTTAATTTGGGACATCCCAAGATTCTATTATGGACACTTAATGTGGGACGGATGGAGTACTATTATAAATTATATAGATATAATAAAACCCGTGTACTGTTTCACATAGCCTCTATAGGCTAGCCTTAGGTATCCACCTTTTAACCCGAGTTTGCCCATTTTTTATACCCGCCTTTATCTCTCTCACAGCTTACCTTTCATCCCTATCCCACCTTAAGATCCGATACCGATCCAACAGCGGCGATACCCCGATCCGACCAAATTATAACTACAGTGCAGTTTCTGAGTATTGCTACAGAACCACCCAAATAATTTTTTAATGGACACTTGGCAAATTTTTCTTGGTTTCTACAGTACACTTTGTGTGTATAGCTACAGAACGCTTCTACAGTACACTTTGTGTGTATAGCTACAGAACCACAAATTTGGGCTAACTTTTTTGGCCTGATTTTCTGGCCTACTTTCTCTTCTCCGATCCATTTTCGTTGTTATACATATTCCTGAAAGTTCTTGATCTTCTCATTGTTTCTACCTACTTCTTAGCTGCTCCGGGGAAAAAAAAAAAAGAAAAGAAAAAGAAAGATGGTCCAATCGTGTGTTGCTTACAAAATGAAGCATGTGTTGCAAGTGCATTCGATGCAAAGGTGTGGTTTCTATCATTTGAATAAAGACTTGGTGCTTGCACGATTGCTATGCTTCATTGTTTCTACCTACTTCTTAGCTAATTAGATTTCCCCGATCCGACCAAATTATAACTATAGTGCAGTTTCTGAGTATTGCTACAGAACCACCAAAATAATTTTTTAATGGACGCTTGGCAAATTTTTCTTGGTTTCTACAGTACACTTTGTGTGTATAGCTACAGAACGCTTCTACAGTACACTTTGTGTGTATAGCTACAGAACCACAAATTTGGGCTAACTTTTTTGGCCTGATTTTCTGGCCTACTTTCTCTTCTCCGATCCATTTTCGTTGTTATACATATTCCTGAAAGTTCTTGATCTTCTCATTGTTTCTACCTACTTCTTAGCTGCTCCGGGAAAAAAAAAAGAAAAGAAAAAGAAAGATGGTCCAATCGTGTGTTGCTTACAAAATGAAGCATGTGTTGCAAGTGCATTCGATGCAAAGGTTTGGTTTCTATCATTTGAATAAAGACTTGGTGCTTGCACAATTGCTATGCTTCATTGTTTCTACCTACTTCTTAGCTAATTAGATTTGTTGTTTATAAGGTTATTTGATTTTGTTCGGATGAACTTATTATCCAAGCTTATGAGCTTATTTGATTTTGCTTATGGCTTACGGTAATTTTGTTGTTTTGTTTGGGAGTGTTAGGATGAATTCATTTTCTCAGGTTATCAGCTCTCTCATATAATTCCACTGCCAAATGTCCTACTGCAACATCTTTCACATTCATGGATGAATAGATATCTTTCAATGATGTTATATTCTGAAAAATAGATATAAAGGCTAAGTTTATAGAATTATAATGTCTATTTAGAATTTATTGCAGTCACATCCTTAACTACCAATGCATCAAATTGTTAATTAATGTTATGCACACTAAGTGTTTGATGAAATGTCAATAAAGTTATGTTTACCTCTTTTTTTGGTTTTCATATTAGACTATTGGATAATTAATCAGACGTGATATGAAGGTACTTTTCATGTTTATAAAAGAATGATAGTGACGAAGAGCCACATCGTACTTGAATGGTTGGTCTATTTTTTGTGCTTTTTAAGAGTAAAATTAGTCTTATATGCATTTGTTTTGCAGGTTTAAGTGTGCTACGGGACCATGAATCAAAAAAAGGTGAAATTCATGATTTTTAGTCCGTCTAATGCCCTTATCATGGCAGCGGGTGTTTTCAGATGTTCTTGATCTTTCAACTTTGCCGTCAGTGGAAGGATGGCAGAGAATGAGTATCACTCGGCTCAGCAACCTCCACAGGCGCACACATGCCATGGATTAACGCAAGCCAACGGGCCAAAAAACGGAAAGCTGAAAAGCAACCAATGCTTGTGTTTTCAAATGTTCTTGATCTTTCAACTTTGGTGTCAGTGGAAGGAAGGCAGAGAACGAGTATTGCTCGCCTCAGCAACCTCCACAGGCACACACATGCCATTCAAATCATCGGATTCTTAAAGGGCAGGTTAGATTTGTGTTTTGCACGTAATTTTTCGCATACTAAAGAGGGTCCATGGTTTATACAAGAGAAATTGATGGTATACTATGAGTTGTTTAGTGGAGTATACAAAAGATTTATTATATGGTCTATGGTGGTGATGCTAATGGGCTATCACGGATCTGTGGTTGTTCTTTCAATGCCATTGCTCCTTTCGTTGCCGCTATCCATGGTGTGCCACGATAGTGAGCGGTGCGTTATGATGGTGGCGGGCCTATAAGTTTGGATTACGCCCATCTTGGCGGGGCAAGCTTGCTAAGTTTGCAGCTATGGCTGGTATGTCCTCTTTTCCCGGTTGCTTGCCTATCTGAGCCTCATAGACTAACACGCAAGCTTGCTAAATTCTTGCTTCTGTATTTGCCTGCATATACCTCTTTGTACATGGAAAGGCGATAAAACATGATCTGTGTTTCTTAGAAGGTCTGATTTATGTGTGGTTGTGATGTTTGGTTTGTTGATGTTTTGCTCATTCTGGGCTGCAATTGCTTTGGTCAGACCATGGCAGTTTATTATGTTTGCGTGCCTGAGTTTTTTCCACTGACTGATGCGGATTTTTTAAATATGACCATTAAGGCAATGATGATCATCACATTTGACTTAACCCCGTATCTTGGCTTGGCAGTCACGCTACAGATGTGCCTGCAGCCATGGCGGGAGTTTTGTACTGTGGTGGATTTCTGTATCTGAGCCAATGCATTGCTGCAAAAAAGAATAGCAAGTTAGGCTATGCTCCTAAGCCTAAGCCTGCGCGTTTTGCGCTCCTCCGCATCCTCAGATGTTCTTCTAATCTTTTGTTGTTATGTTTTGGTATAAATAAGTTCTTTCCTACACGGTTATTGATTGAGGATTAATTTCTTCTTATGCTTTAGTGGGAACCTTACTTTGTTAGTTAAGGTTATTGTTTGGAGATGCATACGGTTTGTCGCAACATTTTAGTTTTTTGGATACTTTATGTCTCATGTTTCGATTTCCTGCAAATTGGAATGACGGTGCATAATAGCGTGGCTTGATTTGATTAGAATAATTGTCAGCTATATGAAGGAGAAGGATTTAATCAGGTACTTTAGATTTATATTTTATAAATAGGGGTTTATTTGCGTCATTGATGAGCTGTGTTGTTGATTTTCAGAAGTGAGAAGAGTTTATCTAATTTAACTGCAGGAAGTCGATGATAATGCGCGAGTTACCGAGACCGTGGCTCGGGTGAGTTATGAATGATTATCGTTTTCATTTTGCTATCTATTTGGTTTCCGGTTCCCAACATATATGTTCTGTAATCCATATTGAATATCAGTGGAATTATCATTGGAACACATAAGCTTCTAAATTTGCTGGTAATGGTAGTTTCTTTTAGATAATGTAGAATCAGCGGTATTGTTACTTTTATGCATGCTAAACTCTGTAGATACCTGCTACAATAGGTGGTCTTAACGAGTCACTTGCTATCATTGTCACAGCCGAATCGTCTGCCACATATCAGCTCCTATAATATGAACACGGGTGGTAGTGACAAAGGCGTGTCAGATAAGGTTTGATTTATTACTGCTTTGGCTACAGGTCAGTTGGTTCCCACAACCGGAGCAGGCCGTGTTCTGTCAGCACTATATCAGATTCACTACAGGTAATACTTGAGGTTCCAAAGTTTAGCTGCAAAAGACGTTGGTTGTCAAATGAAGGTTAAAATGCAGTTAATGGAAGCTGTGAAATGTCACTGAACAACGGTGACTTATTGTTAGTATATAGTTATTATTTTGATAATAGCTTTTGATAATCATTTTGATAATAACTTATGGTGCAATCTTTAAGCTGTTTTGTGTCACGTCACAGGAGGAGCATCAGGTGGGGGGAAGCAACACATCCAATACTCGGCTGGAAAGAAACTGTTGATATTGATATTGAACCAAAACACGCCATAATCGTGGTTACTAATGTACCGTGTTCCATATATCAGGTGAGCCACAAAATTTATCAGGTGAGCCACAAAAACACGCCAAATCAGACTCTTAAGTCATAGTTATACAGATTCACACTTTTTTTTACTGAAAATGATGAATCTTCCCCCTCCTGCTGTCACTTCACTTTTTAAAATAAAATGTAGTTAGCAGATATATTTGAGTTGAAAAACCACCTGTGGCCTAATGGATAAGGCAACTGACTTCTAATCAGGCGATTGTGGGTTCGAGTCCCATCAGGGTTTTTTTTTTTTACCAGACTGTCAAAAACTATTGTTGACTTAATTATAAAAATAACTGTTAATTTTTATTCTTGAAAATGGAATACCACTACTATTCTACCAGATTATGGATCGATTTATAAATTTTTTGAGACTGGATCACATGAATGCATTAGATATAGATCAAAACCTGGTCCATCGATGAGATTATTAGAACAGATTCGTGTTAGAAGACTAAATCAACAGAGGCGAGCATCGCCAGAAGAAGCGTCGGCGGCGAAATTATTCAATGTAAGTCTTGAATGCCATTTTTATATTTGTGCAATTTAAAAACTTAAACCGTCTTTCCTATTGCATATTGACAGTGATGATTTGATTACTACGTTTTTTTTAGTCATAGATAATTGATTTCAGGTGTCATGTGGCGAAAATGTTAATAGGTTTAAGAATGCTTAAATGGTGACTATCTACTAGCTAAAATTTTGTTCCACTACTTTAGTTGCTAAGTATAAAATGAATAAAGAGGGAAAAAGTCAGTAAGATTTGTATGGTGTTTTTGTTTTTCGAGTAATTGCTTTCCAAGCAAACATTAATTTTGAAACTGTACACTAGAAGCTGATAATCTGTAACGTGCTGCTGTAAAATTTGACGTGAAAGGGTGGACAATCAACTATTTTCAGGCTTTTGGGTCTTGGGTGCACCATCCAAAGTTTTAGTGAATATTGACTCATGTAGAAGCGCGTTCTAAAATAGTCTCATTTTCTGTTCTGGTTTGAAGTAGCAATTTAGAACATACTGCTCTTTTGTGTGCATCATATGTATAACTATGACTTAAGAGACTGATTTGTATGGTTGTAGGTATCAAGGAGACCGAAAATATCTCCTCAAAATAATGAGGATCCCATAATTCTCTCCTATCAAATCACAACTTTATTTCCTGTATTATTAGTCATTAATGATAATTGTAAAGAGCTTGATCTCCTCCTGTAATTGCTCCTCTCTCTTGTATATATTCTGTACCTCATATTGTAATTTGTACAAGTTTTCATAATACAAAATCATCAGTTAGTCCATCATCTTATATGGTATCAAGAGCCTAACACACACTCCTACGAGTCCTTTTTTTTTCCGATCCACAAACATCCTGCAATCACTTCTTCACAGCCCATCAATGGCCTCTAATCTTGTCAACTACACTCACCGCATCAACCAAAATCGACCCTATAATCGAACAAATAGATCACAATCAAACCCCACCCAAACCTCATCCAATCGCTTCCCTTCCTGGTCATCCAAACCCACACCTTCACAACCAAATACGAGCACCAATCGGTCCAACCTTTTTTGCCATTATTGCAACATACCCGGTCACGAGGCCAAGGAATGCCGCAAGCTTGGCAGATTCCTTCGTGTACACCAAGTCAATACCAACCATCTCCCTTCCACAAATCCAACTGTAAACCACACTTCTCCACAGGCGGGTTCGAACCCTTGGATGTGGGACACCGGAGCTTCCGATCACACCGCTAACAATTGCAACTCCGTGCATGTTCTTTCCGAATACGGTGGTCCGGATGAGATCATTTTGGGTGACGGTAAATTTCTTCCCATTACACATATTGGCCAACAAACTCTCCCCACAAACTCGCGGCCTCTTTTCTTAGACAATATTTTAATTGCTCCTCACCTTCGCAATAATCTTATTTCCGTTGCTAAAGTCTGTCGTACCAACCGAGTTTCAGTTGAATGTTTTCCCTTTCATTTCTTGGTTAAGGATCTACGCACGGGGCGCGCCTCTCATGCGGGGCATTAATGTCAATGACGTTTATTATGGACCAACCACAACCTCTCATCAAATCAACACAACCTCAACAGGATCCTTACTAGCGTGGCACCACATCCTTGGACACCCTTCGTTCCAAGTCTTCAAGTCTATAATGTCTACATTAGGACTTAAGGGTAATAAAGTGTCCCTTGAGTCTTTCCATTGTCATTCATGTTCATCAAACAAAAGTCACAAAATACCTTTTGGCAAAAACTCGTTTGTTGCTCACAAACCATTACAACTTCTATACTCGGATGTATGGGGACCCGTCCAAACATCCCTTGACGGTTACAAATATTACGTAATATTTGTTGATTACTTTTCAAAATATATCTGGTTATTTCCAATTAAAAGGAAATCCGATGTTGCAACACTTTTTCCACAATTCAAGTCGCTAGTAGAAAATTATTTTCAAACGCCCATTATTTCTCTTTTTACAGAAAATGGCGGCGAATACATTGGACTCAAACCTTTCCTCACCACTCATGGAATTTCCCACTACACTACACCTCCTCACACACCCGAGCAAAACGGTGTGGCTGAACGTCGCCACCGACATGTAGTCGAAACGGGCCTTGCTCTTCTCCACTATGCCCATCTTCCATCCTCATTTTGGTCTCATGCGTTCCAAGCCGCTACCCATCTCATCAACCGCCTACCTACAACAATCTTGAATAACAAATCACCTTATGAAGTGTTATTCAATGTTGCTCCCACCTACTCCAAACTTAAACCATTTGGATGCCTATGCTACCCATGGCTACGTCCTTATACCACCTCCAAATTACAACCACGATCCATATCATGCATTTTCCTCGGTTACTCCTCCTCAAAATCCGCCTATAAATGTTTTGACCCTAACACGAATAAATTATACCACTCAAGACATGTTGAGTTTATTCAACACATCTTTCCTCTTCATACACCAACCTCGAAACCCATCACCCATACCTATACATCATTCCTAAATATCCATACTCCAAACACAAGTGACCCACCTCCATCATCCAACTCCTCATCTCCTCAAATACCACCACAAGTCTCACCCTCTGATAACTCACCAATCCCAACCTCAACCAATCAATCACCTCCTGCCTCATCCTCACCCGCTGATTACTCAACAAACCCACCCTCAACCACTCAATCACCTCCTGCCCCACCGAACCACCATCCAACCCTCTCCACACCAATCACCCCTCATACTTCTTCTAGCCAATCATCCACTACACCCGAGACCACAGCTTCGGTTACCACATCCTCTCAAACCGCAACTCCAACCGACACCACCGTCCCACCATCCGCTCAAACCGCAACTCCATCTCCTAACACCACTTCTCCCACCAACACACCACCCTTGCCTACCCCTCTCCCTCCACGAAGGCGAAAACCAAACCCCAAATACTTTGGTTCCAGCTTTGTCAATCACACCACAGTCCATCCGCTTCCTCCTACCATAGAACCATCGTGTGTCTCCCAAGCCATCAAAGACCCATTGTGGCGGAAAGCCATGGATGACGAATACAACGCTCTCCTACACAACCAAACTTGGGAACTTGTTCCATCCTCTACCTACACACCCATCGGTTGCAAATGGGTCTTTAGTGTAAAGCGCAAACCGGATGGGTCTATTGACAAGTATAAAGCACGTTTAGTCGCGAAAGGCTTTCATCAACAACCAGGGAAAGACTTCTTTGAGACTTTCAGCCCAGTCACTAAACCCGTAACCATTCGAGTTGTTCTCTCTCTTGCCCTTTCCAACAATTGGAGCTTACGGCAACTAGATGTCAACAATGCCTTTTTACAAGGCACTTTGCATGAGAATGTTTACATGGTTCAACCACCCGGGTTTACTAATCCACAATTTCCAAATCACATTTGTAAACTTCGGAAATCTCTATATGGACTAAAACAAGCACCGCGAGCGTGGTACATGGAACTCAAACAATTTCTTCTAAATTATGGTTTTCAAAAATCTCACTCGGATGCCTCGCTCTTTGTCTATAACTCTAATGGGATACTTATGTATTTCTTAGTCTATGTAGACGATATTATCTTAACAGGTAACCATACAAGCTTCATGAACAACTTTGTCACCTTACTGTCCACCCGATTTTCTCTCAAGGACCTAGGGGACCTACATCACTTTCTGGGCATTGAAGTCATACCAACAACTCATGGCATGTTCCTCTCGCAACACCGGCACATCAGTGATCTCCTCACCAATTTTCATATGGATGGTGCAAAGGATGTTGCAACACCATTAAGCTCCTCGGAAGCTCTTTCTCCAAATGATGGTTCATCCCGCATTGATCCAACAATCTATCGGAAAATAATTGGTTCGCTCCAATATCTTGCCTTCACTCGGCCCGATGTTAGCTTTGCAGTCAACAAATTGTCTCAATACATGCATGCACCCACGACAAAACATATGCAGGCTTTAAAACGTGTCATGCGCTATCTAAAAGGCACTATTCATCATGGGCTGTTCTTAAAGAAAGGCAAACCAGTAACCATCACTGCCTTTGCTGACTCGGATTGGGGTGGCATTCATGATGGCGGCCGGTCCACAACCGCATATCTTATCTACCTTGGCTCAAACATAGTGTCGTGGAAGTCTACTCGGCAAAAAAACAGTCTCAAGATCCTCTACAGAAGCTGAGTATAAAGCTTTGGCTAATGCCGCGGCTGAGGTAACATGGGTTCAAACTCTCCTCAAAGAACTTCACATTTCACCCTCAACATCACCAAGTCTCTATTGTGATAACATGGGGGCAACATACCTATGTTCCAATCCGGTGTATCACTCAAGAATGAAACACGTCGCCCTGGATTATCACTTCGTTCGGGAAAAGGTTGCGGCTGGCCAACTAAAAGTATATCACATTAACTCGGAAGACCAACCGGCTGATACTCTCACAAAACCCCTTTCTAGACGACTATTTGTCAAATTTCGGTCCAAGATTGGAGTCTCCAACGGAGCCTCCATCTTGCGGGGGCGTATCAAGGAGACCGAAAATATCTCCTCAAAATAATGAGGATCCCATAATTCTCTCCTATCAAATCACAACTTTATTTCCTGTATTATTAGTCATTAATGATAATTGTAAAGAGCTTGATCTCCTCCTGTCCCCTCTCTCTTGTATATATTCTGTACCTCATATTGTAATTTGTACAAGTTTTCATAATACAAAATCATCAGTTAGTCCATCATCTTATAGTAGGTACATGTTGTGGCATAACACCGCATTGGTAAAGAGGTCGTTGAGACAGAACATGGTAAAAGTGCAATAACATTCTATGCCAACTTTTTCATAGCAGGTATGTAATCTAATCATTGCTCTACAGTCCAAAATGGGTTTAGCAAAGACTGGCCTACTTTTGTATGCAAGGCAACTATGATCATGTAAATTAGCTCCAAGCATCACCTGTGTTTTGCACAATATTTGGCTGCAGCAGACCAAATATGTGTCAAAACATGTATTTCTTTTGTGAAACATTTACCTCATAGGAGCAAAAACTACTATGTCTTATGCAATATTTGGCAATAGCAGACTAAATATGTATGAAAACATGTATTCCTTTTGTAAAACATTTCCGACATAGCAGCAAAATATGAGTCATCTGTATGAATATTGCCTTTATTCATTTGTGGCTTTTACAGTTTATATTTTGCAAAACAAACATGTCCACAAACTGAAAGAAACATTATTTTGCAAAACAAACATGTCCACAAACTGAAAGAAACATGCATATGCAAACCTCCCGCGGCAACGCGCGGGTTACAAACCTCGTTGTAATTATGAATCGTTGATTCCTTTCAGTTATAATTAATGCATTTGAATAAATTTGCTGTTCCAATATGCTGTTGTTGTTGACCGACCACTTTCTTGTCAGTGACATGTTAATTTCGTTGTCACAACTGTTGAAAGAGAATTATATTTCTTTTATGGTTGAATGGTAGAAAGTATCTAACTAGTCTCCATCTAAGTTTGGATCTGATATAGATTTGACGTATAACACTATGACTGTGAATTGTTTGTAAGATTGACTCAAATTTTTTGCAGCCTTTAAGCTCACAAAACTTAATTGCTGTTTGTGCAGCATACTCGCAAGATAACTAAGCTAATTGATCCGGACCAGTAAGAATATTGATGAAAAGTTAAGCAATAATGTGTTGAGGCAGCATGATAAAAAAAAAAAAAAAAAAAAAAAAAAAAAAAAAAAAAAAAAAAAAAAAAAAAGCAAGTCATGTTTGTAGCTTGCATAATGATTTAAGAAAAGTAGTGTAGCTTGCATAATGATTTAAGAAAATTCGTATATCATGTAGTAATTTAAAACAACTGGATACCACATCCCGTGAGTTAAAGTTTGTAACCTAAGTTTGACCAAGTATCGTTGTTACATAGTTTTTCTACTTATATTTACATATATATTTTCTGATCTGACTGAGAAAATTTTCTGCGACCACCCCCTATTCACATTAAGCACCAAGTCACCGACTAGGATAAAAAGTTTAAGATAGTTTGAGAATGGGATATGATTTGAGTTTAGGTATTGTTTCGATGTTTTTTCTTGTATAACTTTCGTTTGCACTGTACATGGTGACCCAAAAAAAAAAAAAAAAAAAAAAATTGCATGGGTCATTTTTTTATAAAGAGTTTTTATGTTTTATGTGGATTATCTTTGTTTGTGAAATTGTACAAATTGCTGTTATTTGTATGTAACCTGTTGCAGGTTAATAGCATGATTCGCCATCGAGGAGGATCGAATTCCAATGATTTTATCAGCCAAATGCCGGATGATGTACTTGTTATGATACTGTCTTTGTTGCCTATAAAGGAGGCGGTGGTCACCAGCAGTCTCTCTTCTAGATGGAAGTTTTTGTGGTGTAATGTAACCCGATTGAATTTTGAGGGTCCTCAGACTCTTAGTAAGGGGTTCGATTTAGAGTGGTCTAAGTACTTGAATCAGGTGAATAGTGTCATACAAAGCTACAGCCACTCAGTCGTTCAAGACTTCCGGATCCGTTTCAAGAATGGCCAATCGTAGTAAAACTGTTTTTGATGAATGGCTCCAGTTTGCGGTAAACAAGAAAGTTGAATTTCTTGAACTGAATTTATCGGGTAGATATGAGACTGAATGTCCTGGGACCTACTATTTCTCTTCAAGATTATTTGACACAAAGCTTGACAGAATGGTGTCCTCGAATGCTATTTTTGTGGAGATACTGTCTCTCAAAAAACTTATCCTGAATACTGTTAATGTGACGGAAATAATTCTTCAAGAATTTTTAAAAAATTGTCCACATCTTGAATCGATCGTAATCCATTGCTCGTCATGGTTGAAACATATCCGTGTTGGTGGAAAAGCTCTTAACTTAAAGCACTTCGAAATATCGTCACGACTTGCTGTTCAGTCCATCTATTTATCTGATTTTGACCTTGTATCATTTACCTATAAAGGGCCTGCAATAGATTTACGTTTTACTAACCTTCCAAAACTTAATGAGGTTGATATGTATGAAGGATACGTGGGGGATAATCCGCGTAATGTGTTCAATCAGATATCATCTTGTTCTGTGTCCCTGCAGGCTCTTTCCATCAAGATACATGATGATTATAACTGCATGGTTAGTTTTTTTGGCTTTATTGTGTTTATATTCATTAATTAAATTATATGACAGTATAATATCATTTGGATTTACAGAACACTGTAACTGTTGATTCGTTTCCTGAGCTACCAAATGTCAAGAAATTAAGACTAGTGATTGGTGGTAGTAAACGTAATTGCCTTTTGGATTTGGCTTTGATATTGAATGCATGTCCAAATTTGCAGACATTTGAAATTAAGGTACATGCAGTATGTTAGCCAACCTAATTTAACTTCACTATGTAATAAAAATATTGGCAAATTATTCTTGGGGTGTTTTTGCAGCCACTTTGGAAATCACCGATCATAAGTAGGCGCAAAACAATAGAAGTTACTAATCCCGTTGAACACCTGAAGCTTGTGAAAATTGTGGGCTATTACGGTCGAAAATGCGACTTGCAACTTGCTGAGTATATCATAGACACTGCTGTTTCACTGAAGAAAATTGTGATTGATCCTTTTGAATTCAACAGTGGGCTAAGTCGAGCTGCTTTAAACTTCTTGAATAACAAGGAAGTTGCTCGGTCTACTACCGAGGACCAGCTTAAATCAATATTGCGTTCAGGCGTGGAGTACTGCATACTCTAGTTCTCCTTTTAAGGTCTAAGTAATTTCAAATGGCATACAGCGGACTGTTGCATGATTACTTGATGCACCACACATTAGGTGTAAGCTCATGTCTAGTATTAGGTACATCTTTAACTGCAAAATTTTGATTTCCCTAGTATTAAGAATCGTTTTAATTACAAGTGTAAGATGTCAGGTATTGATATGTTTACAGCTTTGGATGCTGAGATGTCTAACGCCTTGTTGTCTTTTACTTTCAGTTTGATTGGATGATCATGTTGAGATGGCATTGTTGTGCAATTCCTTTACATATCTCGATAAAATCCAATATACATTTAGTAAAATCTCAAAATGATTGTAACAATCAAGTAGTTTTGGCTTCCTCGGTTGTTTAAAAACCAACATATCAGTCAGATCCTGGACCAATTCTTTTGATGTCTCTTGTGTGTCGGCGTCCCAATGAATGACATGAACATTTTTCTAACGAAATCGATTAGAGTGATCTTTAAATTTTGTAGTTTATTTCATTTGTAATGAAAGCTACGGTCATTTTTGGTGATCTACTTTTATTGGTCATTTAGGTTTATAAACTTCCGATATCTAAGTCCTGGGACAGACTGATTAACTTGTTGATAACCAAATGATGTTGTGGTGGTTATGCATTTTTACATCAAGTGAGACTGTGAGAGAGATCACTAGATCCGTTGTGAATGGAAAACCCTCCCCATTTTATGTTGCTTATTTTCTCCACCCGTTTATCTGAATGCAACGAGAGAACATCTCATCCTGAATTTTTTCAATGATAGTAACGATTAAGAAAAGTTGATATTATATCAGTTTTCGTAATTCATGATGAAATTAGAGGTTTTTGTTAAGAAACAAATACCATCGTACGTTGATACGAAATCCCTTCTAACAAATACACTCTCAATCGTTTGCTAAACAGGTTTTGTTTTGAGCGTATCGACCACGTTTGCCCGCGGGCATAAAAAGGGCAAAACTAGACAATTCCGTAAATAATCAGTTAAGTTATATTGTTACAATATGGCCATCTTCATTATTTGTAATTTGTCAAGACCTAAAAAATTCTTTTTGTCATGAACCTTGTTGTTGTGTAAAGATTACAAAATAACAGATTGATAATTGTATATCATGCATTGACTAATTCAACTTTACTAAATTTTGTTGTATAATTGCAAATAGAATGATTCGTATATGATTATGTTTTCAGTATTAACTAAATTGTAAAACGACTTTGAAAATTCAAGTAACGAGATATAAATGTAGCGTTGAAGACGACATAAGTCGTTTAAGGCTCTTTTGTTTTTCGGCCCGTTGTTTTAGCCTAGCCCACTCTTCTTTTTACTTCCTTTTCTACCTATCCATACACGTAGCAATTGGAAAATATACGTGTCTTCTCCCTATGATTTTATCGGTAGCTGTGCAAACCTTCTTCCTGTGCTTTAATCGGTAGTTGTCGAAACCCTGAAGATTGTTGTTCCGGCGAATTTAGAGGATAGTAGGTTTGTGTATCTCTTGCTAACGGTTTATGTGTCGATTTTTTTTTTTTTTTTTTTTTTTTTTTTTTGATGCGTGTGTCTCATTTGTGTTTTTAAGTATAACAACTAAGAGTAAAGTTGTACGTAGAAATAATTGTAATTGTGTGTCTAATTTGTGTCTTTAACTATAAGAACTAAGAGTAAAGTTGTCCGTAGAAATAGTTGTAACCAACCGTTAGAGGGAGACGGGTCTGTTAGGGCTGATATTGGTGAAGGGTTGGGCCCTGGTGGTGTTATAGATGTGCCTACTCATTTAGATGGTAATAGCGGTAGTGGGTTTCTGATGATTGATACGCCGACCTCGGTTTGGGAAAGTATAATGATCCCTGCGTGTGACGTTGCTGAATTCATGGATGTCGACGACTCCTTATGTTGTAGCGACGTCTTGCGTCATGCTTCTGTTACCAGGAACGGCGTTCCTGCTATGCCTATGAGATCTTCGAATGGTATATCGATTAATGAGCCTCAGCAGGGTTGTCAACGTAGCTTCCCGGATCCAATGAATGTTGCCAGAAAAGGGAAACAAAAGGTGGATGATGTGTCGCCATCGACAACAACTGGTAGTGAATATTTTCTCATTGCGGTTTGTTCATATGTGTGTTTTATTGATGTCTATAGTCTTTCTGATGCGTTTTTCATTTGCAGGTTCGTGTCGTATGGATACATATGTTCCAACGCATTCGGGAACTGGCCAACCTTCCGGTAATGCTGCATATGTTTTATTTTTTATTTTTCTTCTTCTTTGTTTCTTAATGTTTTTGTTGGCTTTTTATAATTGGTTACGTGATGTTGTTGTCATAGCCGACATTGGAGTAGGAAGTAGTAAAGGTTTCGGTGCGAATACCATCGATGGTCAGTTGTAATCTTTCATTCATAGTGTTGGTTTAGATACATCATCTGTTCATATGCCTCAGCTTTAGTTTATTTGTTTTTCAGCTACTATGGGCGGCTGTGATACCTCCTATACATCTCAGTCTTTGTATGCGCATTCATCAACTACTTATGAATGTGCCACTGCATCTTCTAACTATAGCTCGCATTTTCAACATGTGGACTCCACTGCCGGTGTCGTTTGTCAAACGTCTACGAACCCTATATCCAGTGCTGGGCGCGCGACACCTCGCAGAAGACAAAGGTGGCCGTCTGGAATGACACCTGCTATTGTCTAGGAACGTACAGGTACTATTGATTATAAAATCTTTCTTTCTGCTTTTGTTTTGCGTTGTCATTTGCTTTTAATCCTTTTTTTTTTTTTTTTTTTTTTTTTTTTTTTTTTTTTTTTTGGTGTTTTGCAGGCCCAACGGATGCGTACGTGTCTTTAGGGTCGTGTAACAAAATCTGTCACCATTGCAAGGCGCTGTTTTGGTTTGAAGAAAGGCTCAAACACGGAAGCCTCAGGTATCCCAACTATCATAGGTGTTGTATGGGTGGTCAGGTGGTTTTGCGCCGACAATCTGAATACCCTACGTATATCAGACAGTTGTTCACGGACCGGCATTTCATGGAGAATGTCAGAGCTTATAACTTAATGTTTGCTATGACTTCCTTAGGAGCTCAGATTGATGAATCAGTTAACAGAGTTCGTGGCCCGTACGTCTTCAAAATATCAGGACAGATTTACCATTGGATAGGTGGCCTTTGCCCGCTTGAGGACACTGATCCGCGCTTCTTACAGTTGTATATTTTTGACACACATAATGAAGTGCAGAATCGGCTAACCCATTTTGACAATGGTGGTCAAAATTTAAGGCCGGAAATTGTTCACGGCTTAATTCACGTTCTGGATGAGCATAATCAGTTGGTACGTATATTTAGGACAACAAGGGACCTGCTAACAGTTGAGGACATTCCTGAGTTCAAGATACAATTATTTGCAGTCAAGGGTTCGCGCCAACATGAGTTGCCTTCTGGGGATTCTATTGGGGCTATTGTTTATGAAGGAGGTCCCGATACAGGAACCGAATACGATATCATTATTCAGAAACGTACCGGTGAACCACAAAGAGTCAGTAAATTACACCCTTGCTATATGTCCTTTCAATTTCCGCTGCTGTTTATTTATGGAGAAGACGGGTTCCACGTTGGCTTACGATTATGGAACCCAAATACTCAAACGTTGGAAGAGAGCAAAAAGATGTCTATGAAGATGTACTATGCGTATCAGTTGCATGATCGTTTTCAGGAATATAATCTACTAACAAGATCCGGAAGGTTGTTTCAACAATATGTTGTTACAACTTATTGTAGTGTTGAACAATATAGATTGGATTACATTCGGGAACACCAAAACGATATCAGAAACGATTACCTTTCAGGGGTGTATGACGTGATTGCGTGGGGTGATCGGAATGGTTCCGATGTAGGAATGCGAACAATTCTTCCTGCATCATTCGTTGGTGGCCCACGCTATATGTATAGCTACTATCTTGATGCACTTGCAATTTTCCGGGTTCATGGAAATCCTTCTTTCTTCATCACGTTTACGTGCAATGTTAAATGGCCAGAAATTATAGAATACATGGAACAGTTTTCGGACGTCACTGTTGCTGATAGGCCAGATGTTGTTGACCGCGTTTTCGAACAGAAAATCCACCTTCTGAATACGTATCTCCGTGACGGGAGGCCTTTTGGATCAGTTGCAGCCAGTAAGTTTCGATTTCTATTAACATATATGATGAACTCAAATAAGTACATTTAATTATCATCATTTATCCTATTTATTTGACTTGTTTTATTATATTATATATGAGAATTGATACGTTAATGTTTACTTTTGTAATTCTCAGGTAAAAACAAGTATTATGTGAAACTTGGCGATTTTGGACTAATTATGGAGCAAAACAAGCAAGATGTTAAGAGTCTACTGAAATGTACAAGATCAAGATCATTCTGCTCCAGATACGCCGCAACATACTTCTTACATACGGCATATCACTATCAAGATTTCACAAGTTACAATCCAAGACGGAAAAGGACATGCACCGCATTGAGAAATGGAGTTACGCCGCATCTTAAGGCGGCGTACGAATATTCCTGAATATATTAATCTTAGAGACCACGCGAAGTTAAGTCAATGCGCCGCATCTACTTATCCTATGCGCCGCATCTAACCCTCAGACAGAAACTATAAATACCCCAAGGCCAGACGAATTTCGGGAGACTAGACTTTAGAGACCGAAGACAGAAGAACCCTAGGAGACGAATTCAGACGTATTAGCAACACAAGAGACATCCTGAACGAAGATACAAGAACTGTAAGAAGGTCCTGCATGTATTCAATTCATTAAGTAGTTTTGTTTTATTGTATTAGTACACTTTAATTCATCAGGATTGATGGGCTGATGTCATGTGACTACGGAATATCATGTCTACCCCTTAAAATTGCTTTCCCATTAATTAAAGTTTATATGTTGATGTCTTTGGTGACTTTTATTAGTGTATTGATAACCTTTGTGTCTAGCTGAGCATTGCTTGGGTCGCCATGCCCCTTCCTCGCCTATTTATTCTATCGTTTCTAGGATAGTGGGATAGACATAAGTGATCATTAAGGGTTTACTCGCCGATAAGATTAGAGCCAACGAGAAAGGGTTAATTATATACACTTCATATAAAACTAGCAATAAAACAAGTGACAAGCTATTTAATTATCAGGACAGGTCTTCTTATTGTCTCAAGTATCTATCTGTGTACGTGTGTGCTAATCGCTGATTCGTGCTCATTAGTTTAGTTTACTATTTAATCATAACCAAACCGTGCCAGTCTCTCAGGCTGAACCCCCCCTTGCGTTAGATTAGGTTGTATAGCTAACTTAAGATATTAAAATACTGATTAGAATAACTAGATAATACGTTCCACTCTTAGTGATCGACACTCTACTTACCATTATATTCATACTGACCGGGTACACTGCTCATTAAGTGTGTGTGTTATTGATAAGTCGGCTAAATATAAATTTAAAACTTGAGTAGGCATTAATACTGCTAAACCGCAACGACACATCACGCGCATCAAGTTTTTGGCGCCGCTGTCGGGGAGTGAATTGTTATTATCTGTTAATTTGATTAGTATTTTAATTAGGTTTTTTCTTTTTAATTTTTAGATTCTAACCACTAACCATGTTATATATTAGTTAGATTGCATTCATTGTATTATTTGCATATTTTCTGTTTTGAATGTTTTTATTTTCTTTAATTTTTGTTTCTTTTTGTTTATTTTTATTTTAGTTTTTTGTTTTTCTATTTTTCTGCATTCTGCTATCGTTGTATTGTGCTGATACAAACGATACGGCGCATCTGATTTCACAGATACGGCGTATTGCGTTTAATTTTTATAAAATACAACGCGTTTTATAAATTCGAGTACGACGCATCTTTTCCCCAAGATACGACGTATTCTGTTTTTAATAAGAAATTTTTCTAAACCCTAACGCCATACGACGCATCTGTTTTAACAGATACGGCGTATTGTCTATTTAAATTGAAAACATTTTTTGAATTTTTAAACAGATACGACGCATCGATCTCTATCGATACGACGCATCTTCTGAATCAAAAAATCTTGTATTTTGAAACGTAATGAAAATACGGCGCATTAGCTTTTGTTAATACGACGCATTTAATTTTAATAAATATAAACGATTTTTGATAAATTAAACTGATACGGCGCATTCTAATTCATAAGCGGCGTATCTATTTTCTGAATAAAAGTCTGATTAAATTTTAACGATTATAAGATACGGCGTATCCAACTTTTTGGATACGGCGCATCGGTTGCAGATATCAGCAACTTTTATTTTTCTTATTCCCGAACGGAAAATATTCTAACTTACCCTTACACTTGGAAGTTTTTACTTTGAAATCTACCTGTCTTTAATTTTCAGGAACAATGTTCGATATTTTCCCCAACTGGTTCGGAAGACCCCAAAGAAACCTTACCATGGAGGAGTTTGCACTACAAATCGCTCAAGCAAATGAAAAAGAACATCATGAAGCAAGAAACTTTATTAATGAATTCAAAGGCAGTCATGAGCTGTTACTAAAGGAACAAAACAACATGATTAATGGATTGGCAATTGAAGTGCACCAATTGTCAACGGTGCTTAACAAGATTCTTTTGGTAAAACACAATTTGAAAGGGATTACAACTAGAGGCGGAAAGTCAACCTTTCAAATCGGAGAGACACCCGAGGATAACAGCACAAACAAGATTTCCCCTGAATCTATATCATCTGAGCAGGAGCAACCAAGAGAGACTAATCCAGAACCTGTGATTAGAAAAGAACCTTCTGTTGAACTTAAACGATCAACACTACCTTTTCCACATAGGGTAAGAAAGGAGAAAAAAGATGCCTATCAAAGGAAGTTCCTGGAAAATCTCAAGCAGCTGCAGCTAAGCATACCATTTATGGAAGCCCTAGTGCAAATGCCAAAATATGCTAAATATCTGAAGAGCTTACTTACAAACAAGTCCAAACTTGAAGAGGCTTGCATTGTAACAATGGGGGAAAGAAGCTCAGCAGCATTGCTCAACAAACTTCCATCTAAGGAAAAAGATCCAGGGAGTTTCACTATTCCTTGTCAAATTAAAAATTTACATATTGGAAATGCTTTAGCCGACCTAGGAGCTAGTATAAGTCTTATACCCTCTTCTATGTATGAAAAATTAGGCTTGGGTGAACCAAAACCTACTAGGATGTGCTTAGAGCTAGCTGATAGGTCCATACAATACCCATTAGGAATAGCTGAAAATATATTACTAAAAGTTGATAAATTTGAATTACCTATTGACTTTGTTATCCTCGATATGCCCGAAAATTCTAGAACTCCTATAATATTAGGACGACCATTTTTAGCCACTGCTAGGGCCATAATTGATGTTTTTAATAAAAAGATAACTCTTACCATAGAAAAAGATGAGGTTGAATTTAATATGGAACAATCTATGAGTAAAACTAATTCTGAAGACGATGAATGCTATAATATCAATGTTTCTGATGACACGATTAATCAATTTACTCAGAAATTGTTAAAAAGTAATTTGCTTGATTCTTTTCTGCTTAAAAATTTAGAAAACACAATTGCTATAGAAGATCAAGTTGATGAAAATACTATTGATAATTATTTCGCTGTTGATTCCGCTGTTTGTAACGCCATACGGCGCATCGGAAATATCGATGCGGCGCATTTATCTGATGACAGCAACGAAATAATAAAAGAACAAGTTTATTCCGCTAGTGCTAATGAAATTGATGATGTTAAACCTGTGCTTAAGGATCTCCCTTCTACCTTGGAATATGCCTATCTAAATGGGAACACTAATTCGCCCGTTATTATTGCATCTGACTTAACGCCAAAAGAAAAAGAATCCCTTTTGCAGGTACTATATAAACGAAGAGGAGCATTAGCATGGAGTATGTCTGATATTAAGGGAATTAGCCCATCATTCTGTACACATAAAATCCTTATGGAAGATGAATTCAAACCAACTATCCAACCCCAAAGGCGTTTGAATCCAAAAGTCCAAGACGTGGTGAAAAATGAAATTGTGAAATTACTTGACTCCGGACTTATCTACCCAATTTCCGACAGCTCGTGGGTCAGTCCTATCCACATTGTACCAAAAAAGGGAGGAATGACGGTAGTACTCAATGACGACAATGAGCTAATCCCCTCAAGAACTGTTACTGGATGGAGAGTTTGCATCGACTACCGCAAACTCAATGATGCTACGCGAAAAGATCACTTCCCTCTTCCATTTATTGATCAAATGTTAGAAAGACTATCAGGACATGATTATTATTGTTTTTTAGATGGTTTTTCAGGTTTCTTCCAAATACCCATTGCCCCCGAGGATCAAGAGAAGACGACTTTCACCTGCCCTTATGGAACCTTCGCCTATAGGAGAATGCCGTTCGGACTATGCAATGCCCCTGCTACTTTCCAACGTTGTATGACGGCTATCTTCCATGATATGGTAGAAGACTTTATGGAAGTCTTCATGGATGACTTCTCGGTGTTCGGTAACTCATTTAGTGATTGTCTCTTTAAACTTGATAAAATGCTTGCTAGGTGTGAAGAAACTAACCTTGTTCTTAATTGGGAAAAATGTCATTTTATGGTTAGAGAGGGAATTGTGTTAGGACATAAGATTTCTGGGAAAGGTATAGAAGTCGACAAAGCTAAAATTGATGTGATTGCCAAACTACCTTACCCCACTAATGTAAAAGGTGTTAGAAGTTTTTTAGGGCATGCTGGATTTTATCGTAGATTCATAAAGGATTTTTCAATGATATCTAGGCCTATGACCCAATTATTGCTAAAAGATGCGAAGTTTGATTTTTCTGAAGATTGCAAGAAGGCATTTAATATACTTAAAGAAAAACTAACTACGGCACCTATTATAATTTCGCCGGATTGGAATCTACCTTTTGAACTAATGTGTGATGCTAGCGATTATGCTGTTGGAGCTGTACTTGGCCAGAAGATAGAAAAGAAATTTAAGCCAATTTATTATGCTAGCAAAACATTAAATAATGCCCAAGAATATTACACCACCACAGAAAAAGAACTTTTAGCAGTAGTTTTTGCATTCGATAAATTTAGGTCATATCTTATATTGTCAAAAACTATGGTTTACACTGACCATTCTGCTTTGAAGTATTTGTTCAATAAACAGGATGCCAAGCCAAGGCTTATTAGGTGGGTTTTATTGCTCAAAGGATTCGATATTGAAATTAAAGATAAAAAGGGTGCCGAGAATCTAGCTGCTAACCACTTATCTAGACTTGAAAACCCTGATATGGAGGTGCTTGATGAAAGGGAAATCGCTGATGACTTTCCTGATGAACACCTTATGATGGTAAGAATTAAGAGCAATAATAATATACCATGGTATGCCGACTATATAAACTTTATTGTTGCAAATGAAATTCCAAAAGGGCTAACATCCGACGAGAAAAGAAGATTTCTAAATCGCGCTAGTAAGTATATTTGGGATGAACCTTATGCCTTTAAATTATGTCCTGACAATATTATACGAATATGCATAGATGGTGATGATATCCCAGCAATATTGGCACATTGCCATTCAGGGCCGACGGGGGGACATCACGTTGCAGTTATTACAAGAAGAAAAATCCTTGATGCAGGATTTTATTGGCCCACTATGTTGGATGATGCAGAAGATTATATAAAAGGATGTGATGCATGTCAAAGATCCGGAAATATTACATCAAGAAACAAAATGCCGCAAAACTATATCCATGTATGTGAAGTTTTCGACATATGGGGATTGGACTTCATGGGACCGTTTCCTGAATCTAAAGGTAATAAATATATTTTGGTTGCTGTTGATTACGTATCAAAATGGGTCGAAGCGCAAGCATCACCAACAAACGACAGCAAGGTAGTGCTTAAATTTTTGCGAAGTTTGTTCGCTAGGTTTGGAGTTCCTAAGGCATTGATTAGTGATAGGGGAACACACTTTTGTAATCACCATCTAGGAAGAGCCTTGGAACAATATGGAGTGTATCATAGGGTTTCCACTGCATACCATCCTCAATCCAATGGGCAAACTGAAGTAACCAATAGGGCTATAAAACGAATTCTAGAAAAAACGACTGGATATAATCCGAAAGGGTGGTCTGACAAGTTAAATGATGCTTTATGGGCATTTCGTACAGCCTATAAGACACCAACGGGATGCACTCCATTTCGTCTTGTATACGGAAAAGCATGCCACCTACCGGTCGAAATAGAACAAAGTGCATATTGGGCTTTAACGAAATGTAACATGGATATGGAAGCTGCGACGAAGAACCGTTTCATGGAACTTAATGAACTCTACGAACTAAGAGATGCGGCCTATAGAAATACTAAGATCTAGGGGTGAGCAAAAAAAACCGAAAAAACCGAAACTGAACCAAAAACCGAAAAAACCGAACCGAAATAACCGACCAAAACTAAAAACCGATGTTTCGGTTTTTACTTTTTCAAAAACCGAAAAATTCGGTTCGGTTTCGGTTTTTGTCCAAAAACCGAACCGTAAAAACCGAACCGAACCGCTTCTATTATATAATAGTATATAACTAATATAATGTAAATAAATAACTAAACAAATCAAATTTATAAATTCATATTAATTTTGTAGGTGAATTTATAATATATTTATCTTAACGTTTAAATGTTTGTTTTTTGTGTGCGTGTGTTTACTTTACAATATATCAATATTTATGTGACAATGATCATGCTATGTGTAAATTCACTTGCATGTGTGTATCTCATCTATACGTGTGTAATTGTAAAATTATGAGATAAACATTATTAGGCTTATCTTGACAAAAAAGTAAAGAAAAATAACCAATTTTCTACGAAAATCAAGTTTGTTGGTATAAATTGGCTACAAACAAATATAAGCGGTTAAAAACCGAAAAAACCGAAAAACCGAACCGCCAAAAAACCGAACCGCCAAAAACCGAATGGTTTCGGTTTTGGATTTTATAAAAACCGAATGTTTCGGTTCGGTTTCGGTTTTAGCCAAAAACCGAACCAAACCGAACCGTGCACACCCCTACTAAGATCTACAAAGAAAGAACTAAAAGATGGCATGACTCGAGGTTACATGAGGATAAAACGTTTACTATTGGAGAAAAAGTGCTGCTATTTAATTCTCGATTAAAGATGTATCCAGGTAAACTTAAATCAAGATGGACGGGTCCGTTCGTTGTCAAGAAAGTGTATCCATATGGGACTATTGAAATATGCGATAAAAATGGTTATATATTTAAGGTAAACGGGCAATGAGTAAAGAAATACTTTGATAATAAAATTGAGGATACTGAGAACGAGGTGGTGGAGTTTGAACCTGAAGTATTGGAATAAGGAGCTGAACGTGAGTCTAACTTGAAGACTCTGGAATAAAGACAAGTGCTGACCGGGAGACAACCCGGAAGAAAATTTTTACATTCTGTTCTGTGTCGAGTCTGTCAGACCTGTAGAAGATACGGCGCATCTCAATCCTAAGATGCGACGCATCACCTGCACTGGTCATATCTTATTTTATTTTCTGCATTTTTATTTTTGATTTTAAAACTTTCTGTCAGTTTATTTAATGCGGCGCATCCCTGGTTAAGGATGCGACGCATCTTTTATTCTGATTCGTATTTATTCCAGGCTCGATACGGCGTATCTTCTTCCATAAGATACGGCGTATCGACTGACCTGATGATTTTCATTTTAATTTTTAAGTTTTATTTTCACTAACTACTAATGTATTATGCAAGTTTGAACCTTCTTAACTCAGGTGTGTTAAAGTCTTAATGGTATTATAGATTCCTGCAATTTCTGTGGATACATCATCTATGAAGCTTAAACGTTCTCATCCACAAGAAAGTTGATTTTTGCTCTTATACGAATAATGGAGGATCATACCGAGCAAATCTCAGGGGAGTTTTTCTGTTCTAATTCTTTTATTTTCCAGTTTTTAACCTTTAACACAAACAACGAGGACGTTGTTTAACTTAAGTGGGGGGATTGGAGAATTAGAACACTTACTTGTCCTAAACTTTTGCAAAATATGCTTAAAATGCGCTTAATATATCAAAATTTAAAATTTTTTAGCATGTTTTTGTTTAAAGTCTAAATTACATAGCTGCACACATAACATTATTTCCAAAAATTGTGAACTTATCAAAATTCACAAATCTATGAGTGTGCCGGTGACTTGTAAACTTTAGAACTTGGCTTATATACTATTCGAGACCACCATAATAAGTATTATCTATATAATTGGAGTGACTTGTCTAAATTGGTAAATTTCTAGGATTACACCCAAATAGCCTTTATATGTTATGTGATATTAACTAACTACACTGGTTAGTTAACCCCCGTATAAACCCTTTGTTACTCTCACTTTTAGAGTAAGATACCCCTAGAAAAACACTCAGAGCCATTCCTTTCGTTTCTTGCACCTTTGTTAAAATGTTTCGATACACCCTTACACCTTAGCCTACCATGTAGATTAAATCAGTGGTTGGTTAATTCATTATCTTTGGTTGAGCCAGGAAATTGCACAATGCAATTGGTATGAAAGTAAATATTGTATAACTTTGAGTTTATTTTTCGTGTGTTTGCTACTTTCACTATTACAGTTATTTCTGAAAGTATGAAGAGTATGGAAAAATTATCCGGAAAAATAGTGATAGAAAAGTTGTGAAATTTTACACATATGTTGATGTCAAAAAAAAAAAAAAAAAAAAAAAAAAAAAAAAAAAAAAAAAAGGAAGAGTTGGAAGTTTGTTTTAACCAACTTATGTAAAGTTTTGTATTAAGTGGGCGATATCACCACTATTTGTTGTATATTATATTATATGGATTGAATGGGAGTTGGCCGTTATGGGAACGCCAACTAAGGTTATTCTTTGATTGAGATCTTGTTGAGTATAATTCGTGTCTACCTAAAGCGTGTGTTTCAAGTGTTAAAGCGTGAGTTATTCAATGATATGAGTCTTATTCATGGGATGGTTGGGAAAGTAATTTACCACACTTAGGATTTTAATTTATCTGTTTTGTTTATTTTTCATTTTACACCAATTTGTATCCCAAATATTATCCATACCCTACATCATTCTTTATCCAAACCTTTGATTTATTGAGATTAGGGATTTGAGCAATCTTAAGTATCGTAGTCGTGGATTCGGCTATGTATTTATGATTTTGTCGCCCTTTTTGATATAATATTATTGGTAAAGATTACTTGGTCCTATCTTTAGCCCATTCGAGTTAAGGATTTGAGCAATTGCAAGTATCGTGGTCGTGGATTCGATCATGTATTTGTGATTTTGTCGCCTTTTCTGGAATGTGAGATCGATAGAGATTAAGAAGAATGATTAACCCTTAACCAACAAACCCTTTTTACCGCTTTAGACTTGTTATTCCTTGGCTTTAGTGGGGGAGATGGTATACTTGCCAAGCTTATGATAGAATATTCGTCACGACTGGACAGTTAAACGATTAGATTTGCTTTTATCAAAAATTTTATTTTATTTCTAATTCGTTAAGTGTTTGGTTGTGCAATTATGACAAAACGAATACATGCTTAAATATAAAAATAAATCCTAATATCTTTTACGATACATTTTCATAAGATTTATTCTAAGGTTTACTTGGGGACAAGTAAAGTTCAAGTGGGGGGATATTTGATGAACTCAAATAAGTACATTTTATTATCATCATTTATCCTTTTTATTTGACTTGTTTTATTATATTATATATGAGAATTGATACGTTAATGTGTACTTTTGTAATTCTCAGGTAAAAACAAGTATTATGTGAAACTTGGCAATTTTGGACTAATTATGGAGCAAAACAAGCAAGATGTTAAGAGTCTACTGAAATGTACAAGATCAAGATCATTCTGCTCCAGATACGCCGCAACATACTTCTTACATACGGCATATCACTATCAAGATTTCACAAGTTACAATCCAAGACGGCAAAGGACATGCACCGCATTGAGAAATGGAGTTACGCCGCATCTTAAGGCGGCGTACGAATATTCCTGAATATATTAATCTTGGACCCCACGCGAAGTTAAGTCAATGCGCCGCATCTACTTATCCTATGCGCCGCATCTAACCCTCAGACAGAAACTATAAATACCCCAAGGCCAGACGAATTTCGGGAGACTAGACTTTAGAGACCGAAGACAGAAGAACCCTAGGAGACGAATTCAGACGTATTAGCAGCACAAGACACATCCTGAACGAAGATACAAGAACTGTAAGAAGGTCCTGCATGTATTCAATTCATTAAGTAGTTTTGTTTTATTGTATTAGTACACTTTAATTCATCAGGATTGATGGGTTGATGTCATGTGACTACGGAATATAATGTCCACCCCTTAAAATTGCTTTCCCATTAATTAAAGTTTATATGTTGATGTCTTTGGTGACTTTTATTAGTGCATTGATAACCTCTGTGTCTAGCTGAGCATTGCTTGGGTCGCCATGCCCCTTCCTCGCCTATTTATTCTATCGTTTCTAGGATAGTGGGATAGACATAAGTGATCATTAAGGGTTTACTCGCCGATAAGATTAGAGCCAACGAGAAAGGGTTAATTATATACACTTCATATAAAACTAGCAATAAAACAAGTGACAAGCTATTTAATTATCAGGACAGGTCTTCTTATTGTCTCAAGTATCTATCTGTGTACGTGTGTGCTAATCGCTGATTCGTGCTCATTACTTTAGTTTACTATTTAATCATAACCAAACCGTGCCAGTCTCTCAGGCTGAACCCCCCCTTGCGTTAAATTAGGTTGTATAGCTAACTTAAGATATTAAAATACTGATTAGAATAACTAGATAATACGTTCCACTCTTAGTGATCGACACTCTACTTACCATTATATTCATACTGATCGGGTATACTGCTCATTAAGTGTGTGTGTTATTGTTAAGTCGGCTAAATATAAATTTAAAACTTGAGTAGGCATTAATACTGCTAAACCGCAACGACACATCACGCGCATCAATATACCTGTACATAAATCTTTGATGTTATACTTGACTTACTTTTTTACTTAATTTCCCAGTTGTGTACACGGTCGAATTTCAAAAACGTGGCCTACCACATTGTCATTTGTTGCTGTGGATACAAGAGTCTTCGAGGGTTCGTACAAATGCGGATATCGATCGATACATATCTGCTGAGCTACCTGCTAGGGACATTGAACCGGAAGGTTATCGGATTGTTAGCGAGCTTATGATGCACGGGCCGTGTGGTATAGCTAATAGATTGGCGCCATGTATGAAGCGGACTGATACATGCACAAAAGGGTTTCCTAAACCATATGCCAATGCCACATCCATTGACAAAAGCGGATACGTGCATTACCGTAGGCGGCCTTTGGGCGATGTGACCACCTGCCAAAATGTTGAGCTAGATAATGCCTATGTTGTACCATATAACACGCTGCTTCTCAGAAGGTTTTATGCACACATCAATGTAGAATATTGTCAGTGGACAATGTTAATTAAGTATTTATTCAAATATATTTCAAAAGGTACGGATCGGATAGTCACACAGATAACAAGATCTGTTGGAGACACACCTTCGACTAGCCAAGTGCCTGCAATCAGAATTGACGAGATAAAGAATTACCTAGATGCAAGATACGTAGGCCCACACGAAGCCTATTGGCGATTGCTGGGATTTGATATTCACCACAGGGATCTGCCTGTGCTGATACTAGCTGTTCATCTTGAAAACATGCAGCGTGTAACTTTCAGAACAAACGAGAGTTTAGAATCTGTTGTTCAAAATCCGAGTAACAAGAAAACCACCCTTACGCAATGGTTAGATTTTAATGCTCGGTCAACACTTGGTCACCACCTAACGTATCTAGACTTTCCTTCCGAATTCGTTTGGAATAATGGTCAGAAGTTCTGGTCGCCGAGACGAAACCTTAACAAGCCGTCAATCGGTAGGTTAGCATACATACATCCCAGCGCTGGTGATTTGTTTTACCAAAGGCTTTTGCTGTGCCATCAGAAGGGATGTGCATCGTTTCCGGCCATACGTACAGTTGATGGTCGAGTTTATCCAACTAACAGAGCAACGTGTGTAGCAATGGGTTTATTGGCAGGTGACGGAGAATGGTCACTTGCTCTTTTAGAGGCAGCTTTAACGGCTACACCATCAGAAATGCGTCAACTGTTCTGTCAAATTCTCATCTTCTGTGATGTTTCTAACCCAATATCTCTCTGGAATAGACACTGGAGGCTCATGAGTGACGATATACCCAGAATGTTGTCGCAGCTGCTGCACATGCCTGAAGTTAACTTGACTGACGAAGAACTACAAGGCGGGATTCTGTACAAGTTAGAAAGTATTCTTAGGTTCCATGGAAAATCGGTTACAAACTTTGGTATGCATCTCCCTGTGCAGCGCCTGCTCGAGATTCTGCGAAATAGAACGATCATGGAGGAACGAAGCTATGATACAGAAGCTATGGCCACTGAAAGGGATCGACTGGTGCCAAATCTTAATACTCAGCAACGACAACTGTTTGATACCATTGTCTAAGGTGTTACAAATAACAGGCAGGAACTAATTTTCGTATATGGATACGGTGGGACTGGGAATACTTTTGTATGGAAAAGTATAATTTACGCGCTTCGAGCGCAGCGAAAGATAGTTCTTGCGGTGGCTTCTTCTGGAATCGCTTCGCTCCTATTGCCATCAGGCCGTACTGCTCATTCAAGGTTTAACTTACCGCTAAATGTCACAAATGAGTCTGTTAGTGCAAGCAGTCTCGTTGGGGAGATTGTTAGTGCAAGCAATCTCGTTTGTTTTGATTGATGACAAACATGTAACTTGATACATAACGTAAAATGTACAAGTTACATGTAATCATATCTTGTCTCAACATACATTCAACACCTCTCGAGTCCTCGTATGATACAACACAAGTTCGTACATGTTTGTTATGTGGCATTATGATCAAACCCTTAACAAACCATTTAGAATGTTTAAAATATGGCTAGGTCATTAAGTATTTTAAAAAGGTTTACCATTCTACATAGAACCTCATTTCACATTTTGCATATACAAGTATTCTTACTTGTACATCATGTTTTCTAAGTTTAATAGGATAAATACACTTTAGGTGTCAAACTAACATGATACATATTGGTTGACATATATTAGTTAAGCTAAGCTTGTATATACATGCTACATGATCACTAGGATACATGTTATAAACATGTACACATTTATATTATTTACATTTTAAATCTTAAAATGGAAATATATATACATGACATCATGGCATACATCATTGACAAATCTTGTAGATTTAGAAAGATATTTTGTAATGATCTTGAAGCAACATAGTTGACTTTGAAAGATATGGAAAGATATGGTAAGATATGGAAAGATTTGCTAGCTGTCTGGTCCGGCGGATCCGGCGGATCCCTTTGGTATAAAGGGCGGATCCCGGCGGATCCCTTTTGTCAAATCCATGGTTTGTTTTACATTTTGCCTATAAATAGTAGCCCATTGTTTCATCCAACTAGAACACACATTCCCTTCATCATTTCACACACTTAGATCAGTAGCAAACCATGTAGATTCATAAATTAATCACCCTTTACATAATGATCATAATGTTACTAACTTTCATTATGTTGTAAGCATACACTGTTAATGATCCTGTGAAGCAAGCTCAAGATCATGAGACATCATCCATAGCATACTTCCTGATCCACCATGAAGGTTAGAAGATCTTGAAGTCATTATCCATCATAGCATTCCAACATATGAAGATTCAAGAGCACTTGACATCCTCAATGATTGAAGACTTCTTATTCAAGAAGTTCATGTAGATTCCATATGCATATATGAAGATCCATCACAACAAGTTTAGGGAGCTTGTGATCTTCATCCATTGAAGGCTTCCTATCAACGGAAGTTCATTTAGATTAGCCATTCATATCCATGACCCATTTATGTCATGGATCATCATTGTAATCTATTCATACTAGATTAAATGGTTTATGTGTTTGTGCCATAAAACACAAGGTTTCTATGTTGGGCCATAAAACATAGCGGGAGTGGTTGTACCCTTGTAAAGAACTCGGTATCAAGCTTAGTACCGGAAAAAGGTTAAGCGACGACGGGAGTGGTTGTACCCATGTAAAGAACTCGACATCTAGCTTAGTGTCAGAAATTGTATAGGCGACGTCAGGTTGGTTCTACCTTGAACTAGAACCCGGTATTTAGCTTTGTACCGGAAAAAGTGTAAGCGATGAATGTAAGGTTTTCTCCGCCGAGAAGAGAGCTTGTTGATCTAGTAAAGTAACTCTCGAGTTGGGTACTTGGGGAGTGGAGTAGGGCGGAGAGGAGCTCCGTGACCGAACCACTATAAATCATCGTGTTCAGTTTGCACTTTTTTTTACTTACTCTTTACTTTTATGATTGCATTATATGATTACTTGTGTTGTGATTTGTTAATCATACTTGTGTGACAACATTGTTTAAGTTTATGCTAGTCATAAACTACACGTAACATCTTTCATATTAGAACAAGCTTAAACGGACATTTGATATAACAAGTTTTAAGATTTTAAAACGAAAACGTATTCACCCCCCCCCCCTCTACGTTTTCACAATTGGTATCAGAGCTTCGTGGCTCTTATTTTCAAAACAAATGGTTTTTAAAATAGAGTACGATCCATGTATCAAATTACCTTTGAAGCAGAATATAATATGAAAAATGTTTCGCTAAGTATACTTAGACATTTTGTTGTTAAATATTACTTTGTATACAAGCTTGAAGATGTTTTTGGAAAATCAAAAGAAAAGATTTCTTAAAATGATTAAGTGTCAAATTGTGTGCGCAAAGCTAATTTACGAAAAACGCGGGTTTTAAAGGGGCGTTTGGGATAACTATTAATTTAGTTGAAAAATCACCTCTGTAATGTTTAGATAAGTCACATAAGTAGAAATGTTGTTAAATATGTGTAAATATGTTTAATATTAAGTCTAGGAATCCTACATGTTTTCTCTATGTCAAAATACGAGTTTAGGAGAATTTATCATAGACACCCACGGATCCCTTTGTTACAAAGGGCGGAACCCTCAAAAAGGATCCGCCAAATCCGTCGGTTTTATATGCAGTTTTTGTCCAACTTCAAAAATTCATAACTAATTAACCGTATGTCCGTAGGAGTCGCGCCACCTATCATTTTAAAGGGAATTAAGTCTACTTTCATTTAAAAATAATATCATGTCCTAAATCTAAATTGAGGTAGGTAAAACAAATCAAATACTACAACCTGTTCAAAATATTAAGTTTCATTTTGATACAGTAACTTAAACTTTTACGTTCGGGCAATGTAAGTTGGTATTCTTTGAACATTGATATGATTTCTTTTGAAACTAAAGAATTTGGTAATATAAAGGAAACAAATCAAGCTTGGCATACATCGTCATATTTAAACGCAAAGTGACGAAAAGTATCTTTTCATTTATGCTATGTTATGTGACTATTTGTTCTAAGTTATTTGCATACATGTGATTTGCCTGTTGGTAATTGTGATTGCATTTGTTGATAGGAAATACATAAGTGTTTTGCCATGACAATTATTTGCTTGTTTATCAATTACTTGTTTGATGCACAATAGGACTTTTGCAGATCTTGTGCACTAAGTTGATAAACTGTGTTTGTTTCACTTATAGACTTAGATATTTTTGTTTGCATATGTTATGTGAAAACTTTGCATAACTTATTTAGAAATGTGAACTGAGTGAAACTAGTTCAGTATCTTAAAATGTATTGTCTTGCACAAACCTTCACTTAATTTCAAGTGTTAAAATGTGTAAACATGTTGTATCTGTGTAAGTGTGTTTGGTATAAGAAAATTTCAAACAATGATGTGATGACTTGTTGTGTTATTAGGATATTGTGTTGGTATTATATTTTTATGTGAACTAACAAAACAATGTAGGATGATAACACTCGATGTTATCGATTTTCGTGTTTAAGCCACCGTTTGGCTTAACTTCCTTTTATGGTAAGTTATTATCATTTGATTGATCTATATGCAAACGTGTGTTTGAATCTGTGTTTTTGCTTTTAATCAATCACCAATAAGTAATTACATATGGTTTAGGACAATTTTCGGGATTTGAACAGGTAACGAAAATTATGACATGCTCTCTGTTAGAATTAGTACTTCTGAATGGCGGATATGGCGGAACCAAGTTATGGGTTCCGTCTGTTGAGTACTTTGGCTCCGCCAATCTTCACTCTGCGGATTCCGTGGAACCAAAATCTGGGATCCGCCTTTGTTATAACTTAGATCCGCCAGAACAAACAGTTTGATTTTCAAATTTTTGTTTAAATTCCTCACTTAAGATCACTCACTTTCATCACTAGGATTCTTTTTACAGATGATTCACTCATATTAGGATTAGGACATCTCACTCACACCAATAGGATAATCATATCCAATCACAGTTTCAAATTTCATGAAAATGCTCCAAGGTACACTTTTATTGAGTATTTGTGATCATTACACATATTCACTGCATCCTCCTGTCCTTTACTCATCTATTAGCTTGATTTGTAAATTGACAACTTCCAACTCACTATTGGCAAAAATATCATAGATCTCAAGTCCAACTGATAACTATAGATATTAACCTGTATCCACATATGTTGCCTTACTTGGTTAACATGTCATCCTTCAAGACAATTTACATCAAGTCATAGCTCACACTTAAGTTATAGATGTAATTATCAAGTCTTGTTATCCTCTTCTCAAAGTAGGATTGACAACTTAAGTATTTTGTCTGAAATATTCAAGTATATCTGACTTACGATTGTAGTCATTAAATGTCGTATCCGAAACAATCAACTCACAAGTATTTTAACAACGTATGTTAAAACACTTATCCTATCATGACTAGAACATTTTTTCTTCATCCCATTTTGCCCCTAGGTTTCACAAACATAAATAAGCACTTCATTCACTAGTAAACCACAAGAATCAGTATCCATTCTTGTCATTTACACTTGTACTTTCACATTCACCTCTGTGATATATCTCAGGCCCTAAGCTTCAGATCACATCACACACTAGTTGTACCTTCCTATGGATCACAAGAATTAGTCTCCATCATTGTTGTTTTCAACATCCATAAAACCTAAGTACCTTCATAGCACAACAAACCCCTACATCACCACAATCCTTATTATCATTTGAATCCATTGAGTGCATTGCTCAAAAATCCCTTTGTCCAAACACTCGTTAAACAAACTCAACCATACTTTACCACCTATAGGATTAGAACCTTCAACATCAAATGAGCATGAAGCTCACATTCATTATAAAAAAGTATAAAATGTGTGGAAAACTAGAAGGGGGTTGAATAGTTTTACCGTTTTTAAATTTGATTTGCTTTGTTACTTACTGTGATTTCAAGGAAATTATACACAAAAAAATAATCACACAATATATATGAAAGGTAAAGAGAGGAAAGATCAAACCACACAACACTGATGTTTATAGTGGTTCGACTACAAGGACTCTCTTCCTTGCCCTACTCCACTCCTCGAGCCTCTAACTCGAGATTTATCTTTCACTAAGAAACAAACTCCCTTCTAGGTGGAGAAAACCTTTACATGTCGCTTACTTCTTTTTCCGGTACTAAGCTAAACACCGAGTTCTTTACAAGGGTACAACCACTCCCGTTTGGTTCTTTCACAAGGGTACAACCACTCCCGTTTGGTTCTTTACAAGGGTACAACACTCCCGTTTGGTTCTTTCACAAGGGTACAACCACTCCCGTTTGGTTCTTTACAAGGGTACAACCACTCCCAACACTCTTTGTGTTTTAAGGACTAAAACACTAACCTCACACTACTGATGTAAATGATACTGATGAACTCAAATAAGTACATTTTATTACCATCATTTATCCTATTTATTTGACTTGTTTTATTATATTATCTGTGAGAATTGATACGTTAATGTTTACTTTTGTAATTCTCAAGTAAAAACAAGTATTATGTGAAACTTGGCGATTTTGGACTAATTATGGAGCAAAACATGCAAGAAGTTAAGAGTCTACTGAAATGTACAAGATCAAGATCATTCTGCTCCAGACACGCCGCATCCTACTTATTATATACGGCGCATCACTATCAAGATTTCACAAGCTACGATCCAAGGCAGCAAGGACATGCGCCGCATCTAGAAATGGAGTTGCACCGCATCTTCTGGCGGTGTACGAATATTCCTGAATATATTAATCTTGGACCCCACGCGAAGTTAAGTCAATGCGCCGCATCTACTTATCCTATGCGCCGCATCTAGCCCTCAGACAGAAACTATAAATACCCCAAAGTCAGACGAATTTCGGAGTGGACAGAGAGCCTAGTTTTAGAAGACCGAAGACCACAGAAACCCTAAGCCGAATTCAGACGAAGTAGCAGCACAAGACACACCTTGAACGAAGATACAAGAGCTGTAAGAAGGTACTGCATGTATTCAATTCATTAAGTAGTTTTGTTTTATTGTATTAGTACACTTTAATTGGTCAGGATTGATGGGCTTGTGTCATTGATTTAATCATGCACTTCAACTCCCCTTAAAATTGCTTTCCCATTAATTAAAGTTTATATGTTGATGTCTTTGGTGACTTTTATTAGTGCATTGATAACCTCTGTGTCTAGCTGAGCATTGCTTGGGTCGCCATGCCCCTTCCTCGCCTATTTATTATATCGCCTATGCATTCTATCGTCTGTAGAAAAGTAGGAAGAAAGATAAGTAGGATAGTCATAAGTAATCATTAAGGGTTTACTCGCCGATAAGATTAGAGCCAACGAGAAAGGATTAATCTCGGTGCATTGCATCGAACTATACACTTCATATAAAACTAGCAATAAAACAAGTGACAAGCTACTTAACTATCAGGACATGTCTTCTTATTGTCTCAAGTATTTATCTGTGTACGTGTGTGCTAATCGCTGATTCGTGCTTATTAGTTTAGTTTATTATTTAATCATAATCAAACCGTGCCAGTCTCTCAGGCTGAACCCCCTTGCGTTAGATTAGGTTGTATAGCTAACTTAAGATATTAAAATACTGATTAGGATAACTAGATAATACGTTCCACTCTTAGTGATCGACACTCTACTTACCATTATATTCATACTGACCGGGTACACTGCTCGTTAAAGTGTGTGTTATTGATAAGTCGGCTAAATATAAATTTAAAACTTGAATACTGCTAAAACCACAACGACATACCGTGGGTATAAAAATTAGAGCAATACACACGCACATCAGATACAAACAATGATATGCAAACTAGTACAAGATCACACAGTGACTAAACTAACCGGATAACGACAGAACGTTGATCCTTGTATGTTTGATCCCTTTGCTACAAAAGGAAATATCAAATGAGATGAATGAATGATATGAAATGGGTTAGTAAATGAATGAGTATGTATTTAAGCTATATGAGTGATGAATTGTCCAAATGATCAGCTTGCTATTTATAGGCAAACTGAGTGAACAGCTGGCGGATCCGACGGATCCCAAAATTTGGATCCATCCTTGTATGCACTTGGATCCGCCAGTGCAGGACAGCTAATAGATTTCCAAATCTTTCCAAATCTTGCCATATCTTTCCATATCTTCAAATGTCAACTCTTTGGCTTGAAGATCTAAACAAAATATCACAAAATCTTACCAAGATTGTGTATATGATGCATGCCATAATGTCATCCTAACTTTTGAAAAATAAAGTTTCCATTTTAGGAAATAAACATGTAAATGTATAAAATGTAAATTCTAGTGATCTTGTGAAATGTAAATGTGTTCTAAAAGGACTTTAACTTGTATTTATGATTTGCTAAAAGATATAACTTGTATTTGTCATTAACAAAACTAAGTAAAGATCGTAAAATATAAATAACGTTTTTGGGACGATATTTGTATTAACAAAATGATAGAGAGTGAGTTATGTCAGTTACTGTCTGACTAACTAAGCCATCAATTCCAATACAAATTATCATAATAAGATTTCAAGAAAGAAGTTTTAAAGAACCAGTTAACTTAGGTATAAAACCTTTGTTAATGGATTCCCAAACTCTGTCCATCATCAACCTATTATGTCAGCAACTAAACCACCATATACTGCTCACATAATGCACTTGTAACTCCTTTGTGCTCATACTTCCAAAAGCTGCTCATGAAAGCTTGAGAGCTCTGAATACATTAAAGATTTGCATCTTGAAAATCCTTGATGAGATTGCATGGCTTAAGGGGAAGATGACATTTTTCATATAGTTTTGTCATTATCAACGTTATCACCTGCATTTGTTAGTCCAAAGGCAAGAAAACAAAGTGTAAAGCACTTGCTTCATAACAGTATAAACATATGACTAACAGTTCTAACATAACAGTCCAAATTTTGTACTAGCAGTACAAAAATATACTTAACAATACTAATTGACAAACCTAGGAGTACAAATCCATTTTAATGTACAAAAACACACAGTTTGAAAACTTTAAAGGTTAAGCATTCCAATACTTGCTACCAAGTATTGAAACCTTCCAACATCAAAGGCTTTTGTGAGAAGATCTGCAAAGTTATGATCAGTATCAATTTTAACCACTTGAATTAACTTTTTCTCATTGCAGTCTCTAATGAAATGATGCCTAATTTCTATGTGTTTTGCTTTAGAATGTTGCACTGGATTTTTAATTATACAAATTGTACTGCTATTTTCAATATATATCATGGTGGTCATAAAATTGTACCCATAGTCAAGCAGCTGATTTTGAATCTAAAGCACTTGACCACAGCAACTTGCAGCAGCTACATACTCAGCTTCAGTTGTAGAAGTTGCCACAATTGTCTGCTTCTTACACTGCCATGATATAAGTCTGCAACCAAGGAATTGACATCCACCAGTTGTTGATTTCCTGTCCAGGCTTGCACCAGCATAATCACTATCTGAATAAGCTACCAAGTCAAAAGGTGATTCCCTAGGATACCACAGACCCAACCTAGGTTGACCCTTAAGATATCAAAAGATCCTCTTGACAACAGTTAAATGAGAAACCTTGGGAGTGACTTGAAACCTTGCACAGGCACATACAGCAAACATGATATCTGGTCTTGATGATGTAAGATACATCAAGGACCCTATCATAGATCTGTAAGTTTGTACATCCACACATTCTCCATCAGCATCTTTAAGCAATGGTTTCTCTGGATAAATAGGTGTACTAGCCACTTTAGAATCAACAAACTGAAATTTCCTTAGTATCTCTGCCACATATTTATCTTGACTGATAAATATGCCTTCAGTTGATTGCTTTTCTTGCAACCCCAGAAAGAAAGTAAGTTCCCCCATGGAACTCATCTAAAACTTATCATGCATAAGTTTCTCAAATTCTACACACATTTCCTTCCTTGTGGATCCAAAGATGATATCATCCACATACACCTGTACTAGCAAGATATCCTTCTTGTTTTTCTTAATGAATAAAGTCTGATCTATCTTGCCCCTTTGGAATTCATTCTCTAACAAGTATGAAGCCAAAGTCTCATACCATGCCCTTGGAGCCTGATGTAGTCCATAAAGAGCTTTTACAACCTTGTACACCTTATCAGGATGTTCTGGATCAACAAAGCCTGGAGGTTGAGAGACATATACCTCCTCTTCAATAGTACCATATAAGAAGGCACTCTTAACATCCGTCTGGTAAACAGTGAAGCCCATGAAAGAAGCATAGGCTAAGAATAGTCTGATTGCTTCAATCCTTGCTACTGGTGCAAAAACTTCTTCATAGTCTATTCCCTCTTCTTGTGTATACCCCTGGGCTACAAGTCTAGCCTTGTTTCTGATCACAATACCCCTTTCATCCCTTTTGTTTCTGAAAACCCATTTGGTTCGAATTACCCTCATACCCTTGGGTAAATCCACTAGTACCCATACCTTCTGAATCTTGAATTGGAGAAGCTCCTCTTGCATTGCTTCTACCCAGCTTGAATCTTCTAAGGCTTTGAGAACATTTTTGGGTTCAGATTGTGAGAGGAAACACACAAATAAGCATGTGTTGGCATCTTCATGCTTCTTTTCTTCATAAACAGTACTAAGAAATCCTTGTTGGTCTGAAGTCATGTAACACCCCCAAATCTTCTTTAGCGGAAGCAAACATGTTTGGGTGCTACTAAATTGGTATCACAACACAAAGTATAAAGAATGGTTTTACCTCAACCATTTAAAATAGATTTCATATTCAAAAGTGATTTGTTTACAACATTTCAAAAATAGTGCGGAAATATAAGCCCATAAAAGATTTCAAGTGGTCCCAAATATATCAGAGTCTTCTATGACCATGCCATGCCATGCCAAAAGCCTTCACAACTAGATTATCGCCTTAAACCTGAAAATACATGCTAAAAAGTGTCAACACGAGGTTGGTGAGTTCATAGGTTTATGATAAAGCAGTAAAAATATTGTGAGTTTCATAAGAGTTTTGTGATCATTGTGTCGCTCACAATGTCCTGAAAATAGTGTTCACCTTCAAGTAAAGTTTGTGATGTGGACCAAGTGTAGGGTATGCAACCCAAAATAAAATAGTTTATTACGCTAGCTCTAAGTTCATGTAACCGAAGCTATAACAGTGTGCATGCTCTAGAAGCATGTTAAATATCTGTGGCCCGGCAAGTGTTTATCCCAGACACTTGTGTTTCGACATGGTATACGTTCGTTTGCCTATCTGGTCAACCCGAACGGGGACGTTACTCCCAATAGATCTATTTATAACATTCGCGCTTCCCAGCAGGAATTGACGGTTCATGAGTTTGGGCAATCTGGGACATAATAGTGCTTAGGCTAATCCGCGTAATAGTTTGGTAACAACAGTGTTGGTCCATAAAAATAGTTTTGCATGCTTCTCACCCCGATTGTAAAACAAGTTCAAATAGTGTGGGGTTACATATCAGTCAATCACATAATGCCTTCAAATAACCAATTCAAATAATTTAGCTCAACAGTCAGATATTGAGTAAACAGTTCGCAGATTTCAAAAAATAAACAGTCATTGAGTTTAGTTAAAACGAGCATGTATTCTCCCCCAGAAACAGTTTAAAAATCAGCAAAAGTAGGGGCCATGAACTCACCTTAGCTTGCAGCAACGCAAAAATATTCACAGTGGTCACAACTGGCATCAAGAGCTAATCACAACGATATCAAGGGTACAGGCACAACGGTGCCGGATTGACACAACCTAATATATATATATAGCGCTATCTCAGAATACATCCCGAAAAGTAAAGAGTTTTGAAAAGACAAACATTTTAGTTTTCGTGGATTATTCGTAACAAAGTTTGTAAAAAAGTCTAGATTTAACGTTTCGTGTGGTGGTAAGATAGCATAGATTCAAGAAAACTCACGCCACATAGGAATAGAAAATCGACACAGTCGGGACAAGTACGGATGATAACTTGAGTCGAGAAAGGAATGACCACGAAGTCGAGGAAAATAGTGACAAAGGAAAATGTCAATAATTAAGTCAATTAGTACGTTTTCAGTGTTCACCCAATAATCCCCAACTTGTTCGGAAATAATCAATAAAGTTTTGAAAAAGGTAATTTAAGTTTTAAAAGAAACTTAAATTAGTATATCACATGGTAAATGTTTTCATGTTAATAAAACTACGAGTTTAGATTATTGTCGGGTCCTATAAGATAAAAGGTTTTTCATTGTATGCGTTATGTCAACCAAAATGATTTATAAATTAAAGCGTTTGTTATAACCTTCACGTTGAGTTTCTAATTATCCCATGTGATATTATTATGTATATGCCGAGTTATTTATGCAACGGAATAAAATACCAGTCGAGATGTTTAAAGTATTATGTGGTAATGATTTTTAACGACCTTTCGAATGATGGTAATCACGACTCCTGTTTTCGGAATGAATTATTTCAAAGTCGTTATAGTATCGCGGTTCGTGATGAGTTGGGTTGTGGCCCACGTTTGGTTTAAATGGAATGAATTGTACCACTTCCTTTTTCGTTACAGCCCATGTGTTTTTAATAGCATGGGCTTCGGCCCAAGTCGGTTTGTTTAGAGTTAGAAATTTTGTGGCCTGGTGATTTAATATATTAGCCCATAACAATTTAAAGCCATCTCAGCCCACCCTTAAAATTATAAGTCCAGTATTTCTAACAATCTTTAGAAAAAAAAAACAACATACGGTTTACAGTGTTTTGTCGAGCAGTCATGATAGGAAAAGGTTCGAACCAGAATTATTATACTCACAACGCACGTTGAGATCGAGACACACATAATGGCCACCACCCTTGTGGTTCTTGTTAGCCAACAAAACAACGACTCTCGTGGTTGTGATAACCGAGAGCAGCCACGTCCCTAAGTGAGTTTGAGTCGAGACACAAAACAAGGCACTCTCGTGGTTTTTGGATCAATTCGAAACTCAACGACAACAACATCAATGCCTTTAACCTTAAAATCAAACATCCCTCTTGGGATATCCATTCGGCTGAAACTAGACAAACACCCTACATGGGTTATTTTCTTGAGCCGAGAACTAACAACCATTCTACTGGTTTCCAGTTGCTATCCAAACCAAAACAAACATTCTTGTGGTTTTGACCGACTCCGAAAGCAACAAGAACTGGACGCACCCTTCTTGGTTGATTCAGCCGAGACATATACAAGTCATAATTTATCTAAGTTTTTCAAAGTAAGAAATTTAGACAACCACATAAACTATAGTACGATTCATAATAAGCACGAATGTAGAATTCAAAATATTAAGCCGCAAGATATATGCTGAACACCAACTTCTCTTGTGGTTTTTGGGTTAGTTAAGGACAAGACACAAGCATCCTCTCGGTTAGCTTTACTAACCGAGACCAAGAAAAATTCAGAATAAGCTTATAAGAGCTTATTAGACCCAAGTAAGCCATAGGCTTCATTATAAGCAAACCAACCTTTTGACTCCACCCGAACTGATTTAAACAGAACTAGAAGAGATACTTACGGAATCCATTCGACAACAGGGACAGCACAGGAGTCGATAACAATTGTTCGAAACCACCTCATTACTAGCAATAATAACGAGCAACTAATATTACACAACAAGGACGATTTGAGAGTACTCACTCACTGAGGTGACTCAGTTACTAACAAACAGACACCCTCGTTCACCGATTATACCACACGAAACAAGTTTTTCAAACACATTAAATCCACCATTTTCTTTACAGATTACCACACGAAATTCAGTTTAAAATGTTTTGAATTCCATTATTAATCCACGAATTCTTTTATACAACTTGCAAGTTTTATTAACAGCTAATATCGAAATTTACAAACTAGAGGAAGATTAAGAAAAACCCTTACAAATTACGGATGTCGTTTGAAGAGATGATTACAACAAGAGACTCTTGGATACGAATTGATCCGAAACCAAGCAGGAACCCACCACCAAATCTTTGAACCAAAGTCTTGAGATAAAGTTTTTGTGAGATTTTGAGTGTGTGTGAAGAGTGGGGGTGTCCCTATGGCTCGAATCAATTATAAACTTGAAAAGAAAATGGGTTTGACTCATCTTTCCTTGTTACCAGTCGATCTATAGCCGAAAAGGGTATGCCATCACCCTCATCTCCATCATCACTTGGCTCGATGTGTGGACCTTATAGAACTCGACAAAGAGGACACAGACGCTCCCTTTGGACTTAAAGAAGAGGATAAAACTTGATCTTATTTTACTTATGGCGTCACCCTTTGGCTGGTTATGGATCTGAGAAGAAAAGGTTGAGGAGGTGATGATTTTTGTTGATCAGGAAGTCAGAAAGAACAGCAGAGGAGTGGGGGAGGAGAGAGAGTCGTGGGTTTTATCCCTTCCCTTTCTTTTTTTTTTTTTTTTTTTTTTTTTTTAATATGTATAATATAATGGGTATATTTGTTTTTATATAGTTATAGTGTGAGTGGGTAGGTTGTATAGATTATAAGATTTATTTTTAGGTGTGTATTAAGTGTTCCTCGTGTCCCGTTGAATCCCGGCGTGTCAAAAGTAAATGTGATACATCGGTTTGGTAAATCTGAAAATAAAAATATATTTCTGTGAACGTTTTTATAAAAATGGTATAAAAAGAAAGTTGTTGATTTCGGAAATAAAATTTAAGCCATCACTAACGTGGCGTCGGTACGCGTGTGGTGTCGTGTTTTTCAGAAAAACGCGATGATTTCTTGGTTTTGTAAATAAGTTACCAGTAGGTGTCAGGAAGGTTGGAGGGCTACTGTATGCTACGGCATGCGAGATAACTTCCCGAAATAGTCAAATAGGCTCAGAAATGCTCAAATAAATTGTCAAATAATACTAAGTTTATTTTTATCATTAAAATAATGGTTGAAAAATTACGGGTGGTTACAAGTCATGAGTTACCTTCTTGTTTTTACTCCAGACTGCATGTCACCAATCACATTATCTAGGGAGTGATCTTTGTGTATCCTTGTGTGTGGTGTAGTAAGAACTGAATAGGTAGGTGGTAGATTGTTGATATCCACCTCATCTTCTGAGAAATCAGTAGTACTAGTATCTGATGGGCCAGCAGTATGAACGTTTTACCCAGCAGTACAAACTTGGGACTCAACAGTACAATCATCATTTGTACTGTTATCATGATTCTCTTGATCTGCAGTTCCATCTACATTGTTTTCATCTTCAATACCTTCCTTGGCTTCATCAGTAGAAGGTTCACCATGCTTTGAAGATGAATCCACACTGTTCCATATTGGCATCAGTATCTGATCTTGATCTTTCTCCTTTCCCAAGTCTGCTTCATTTGTTGCATCATCAACTTTTGAACCTGCAAAATCATTAGAAAAGGTTCCTGCAACAATTGGTACATAATTCATTGATTGGGTTAGTGTATCAAGGTCAAATAGCCATTTTGGACCTTCACCTGCAACAATAGATTTATTTTCTAGAAATTGAACATGCAGGTTCTCCTCAACTTTCCTTGTTGTTGTGTTGTAAACTCTAAAGGCTTTGCTATTTAGTGATTATCCAACCAAGAAACCTTCATCATATTTGCCATCAAACTTGCCTAGATGGTCTAAGGTATTTAGAATAGTTACATGACACTCAAAAGGTCTTAGAAATCCTAATGCAGGAGTTCTACCTCTAAAAAGCTCATATGGTGTCTTGTTGTGTGGTTTAACTACCAAAACCCTGTTCTGCACATAACAAGCAGTATTAACTGCTTCAGCCCAAAAAGTGATGGGCAACTTAGAGTCAGCTAACATGGTTCTAGCAGCTTCTATTAGTGTTCTATTTCTCCTCTCAGCAACTCCATTCTGCTGAGGAGTTCTAGCAATACTAAACTCTCTTCTAATACCATTTTCCTTGCAAAAAGCATCCATAACTCTATTTTTGAACTCTGTCCCATTGTCACACCTAATGACTTTTACTTTCTTATCCACTAAGTTTTCTATCTCAGTAATAAATGTTTTAAGAATGCTAGTTGTCTCATCCTTAGAACCTAAAAAGAAAACCCATGTGAATCTACTATAGTCATCAGTAACTACAAGACAGTACCTTTTATGCATAATACTACTTACAGATGTAGGGCCAAACAAATCCATATGCAGCATAAACAAAGGTTGATTAATAGAGTTATAAAGCTTGGGCTTACAAGAAGCCTTGTGTTGTTTGCCTTTGAGACAGGCAACACAAGTCTGGTCATTTTCAAATCTTTTCTGAGGCAAGCCTCTTACCAAACCATCCTTAACATTTTTATTAATGGTTTTAAAATTTATGTGACCAAGTCTTCTATGCCATAACATAGACTCATCTAATGTGGCCTTTGCAACAAGACAAGTAAGGGCCTCTTTAGGAACAATCCTCTTCATATCAACACTGTACATGTTGCCCTTTCTTGGAACTTTAAGTAGAACCTGACTTTCATCAGGAAGCTTAAAGTCTGGAGAAAGCACAAGACATTCAGTGTCAGTAAAAAGAACCTTGTTCTTTTTGTCACAAATTTGTGAGACACTAAACAGGTTATACTTAAGCTCTTGCACAAAGTACACATCCTCAAAGTCTAATTTACCGGTTTTCAATGTACTTTTACCAGTAATTCTACCTCCTATTCCTCCCCCAAAGGTAACATATCCTCCATCCATTGGTTGAAAGTCTGAAAGATAGGACATGTTGCCTGTCATGTGCCTGGAACATCCACTGTCTGCATAACCTTGATCTTCCTCATCATTCTGTGAATGTCCCTGCACATAGAATAAGGAAATTAGTTTCCTTGGGGTACCCAAGCCATCACTGACTTGGGTTTGCCTCGTGCATCAATATAGTCAAATCTTTTCAATACAATTGATGCACCATTGGGTTTGATAGGTCTCCATACCCAACATGCTGAGGCCTTAACAGCATTGACCCTCTTAGGGTGGAGGGAGTGGTTTTACCAACACCAACCTTCACCAAATTTCCACATCATCAATACCCAATAAAAACCTTCCAACTCACACTTCACCAATTCACCCCAATTTTCACCAATTTGGTGGCATTGGTTTCACCTAATCACAAATTTGCCACATCACTTTTTTTTCTTTTTTTTTTTAATACATAAAATCCCACAAAAATTATATAAAATTAAAAACATAACATTTTATTAATAACAAAAAAAAACATTACATAATACTTAAAAATAAACAAACCATTACATAATATTTAAAAAACCAAAACAAAACACTACATAATACTTAAAAAAAAAACACTAATCGTCATCGAGATATGGCAAGTCTTGAGCGGCCACGAACTCCGTGAGATCATACCGAAGACGATGATGGACGTCTTCGTCTAGTAACTCGGCTAGGACACTATTATCAAACACTGGCTGTACCGGCTCATCCATTATATGCACCTGTGAGATTGCTCTCCCGTCGCCTTTTATGATCATATTATGCAAAATAATGCATGCGTGAATAAATTTCCTATTTTTTCTTTGGTCATAGGCCGGAGAGGTCGCTTGATAATTTTCCATTTTGCTTTGAGAACACCAAAGGCTCGCTCGACATCCTTTCTTGCCCCCTCTTGTAACTTCTTGAACTTCTTTTCCTTTGGGTCGGTCGGATACGGGTAAGCTTTAACTAACGTTGACCACTTAGGATAAATTCCATCCGTAAGATAGTATCCACGTTTGTAAAAGCGTTCACCAATATAAAATGAGCTATTCGCCGCCGTTCCATTTCGCTCGGTAAGATACAAATCAGACTGATTCAACACGTTGATGTCGTTGTTCAACCCCGGTGGACCGAAAAAAGCATGCCAAATCCACAAATCTTGTGAAGCGGTGACCTCAAGCATAATAGTCGGAACACCATGGTCACCTCTCGTGTATTGCCCTCTCAAATGTCTTGGACAATTTAACCATTCAACGTGCGTACAATCGATGCTACCAAGCATCCCGGGTATGTGATGTCGAGCCTCATGAACCTGGAAAATGCATGCTATGTCGTGTGCCGTCGGCCTACGTAGATACTCTAGACCGTACAACTGAATGATGGCGTCACAAAAATCATCAAGAGTTTCACGTGACGTTCTTGCCGCCATACACAAATACTCGTCATACTCGTCAGGGGGATTGCCGGTTGCGAGTTGCCTAACGGCCGAAACACATTTTTGTATGGCCGTGAAACTTTTTTTCCCTCGCGCATCATAACCTTCTTGAAAATACGGGTATCTCTCTTCAATGTCGGATACTATTTTTAAGAACATGCTTTTATTCATTCGATTTTTTTTTTTCAAAAATAAGCCTCGTCATACTTTGGTTCCTCAACGAACCAATCATTAAGAAGAGTTTCAAGACCAACGTGCCGACGAAGATCTACAGATCTACGAGACCGAAAACTAGAGCTCGCCGTGTCTTGAAGATGTTCAACGACGGATAACATAAATTGAAGCGAGGTACCATGAGTTTCGGCGGACGAAGTTGGGTAAACGTATTCGGATTCGGATTCGGAGGAATCGGAAGACATTTTTTGTTAAAAGGGTGTTAGAGTTTTTGTGATTTTTAGTAAAAAAATGGTGATATTATAAGGTATATATGTAGTTGAAAGGTTGAATATATAGTGGAAAGGTAGAAAAAAAAAGATTTTTTTTTTTTTTTTTTTTTTTTTTTTTTAATTAAGTGGCCAACGGCCATTTTTTTAAATTTCGACCGTTGGTTTGTCATAACAATTACTCTTTCTCAATCGGTAATAGTTACCGATTTCTGCCTTTGCCGACCTTCATCGAGGAGGTTGCGGCGGTGTTACCGAACTTTGCCGACCTTCACCGAGCCCACTCCCTCCAGCCTTATCCCTAGCAGTGTTTGCAGAGTTACCAGTACTAACTGTTTGGCTAGCAGTACTAACTGCTGGCTTTGCAGTTTTAGCCTTTGGTTTCCAAAATTGTTTTTGAACCACTGCTTTATTATGAAAAGTCCTTTTAACAGTTTGTTGTACATGTTTGAAAGTTGGTTTTGCACTTTTAACTGCTGGTCTAGGGTAAACAGTTCCAAAAGGTCTGGCAGTTCTAACTGCTGGTCTAGCACTACTAATTGGTTTTGGCCTAGACTTCATTAAACTTGCCCTGGGAGTCATTCTATTAGGGTGAGATCTAACTAATCTCGAGCTATTTAAGTTCACCCTTTGACTTGAGTTCCCAGCTACCCTATTGTTATAGAAAGCCTCAAGATGGTCAAAACTACCACAAGCAAAACAAGCCTTGTTATACATGACAAATTCTTCACCTAGTTGGTGGGACTTGAGGTTATTCCAGTTCCTCTGGTTACCTCTTGGCTTGTCTGTGGACCTATACATCTCACAGTACCTAACTGTTTTCCTAACAGGTTTGACATTTGATTTAGGCTTAACAGTCTCATTATTAACCATCTTAGGAACATTGGTTCCTTCTACTGTAACCACATCAGGTTTAACCACAACCTGATCTTCTTCATCATTAGATGTCCAGTCCTCAATTGTTGGAGCATCTGAATTCCTCTCAGTGGACACCTTTTCATCAGCAAGGGAGGTGTCACTTACACTTTCAAAAGGTTCACTAGCTTCTACAGGTTTATCAGCAATTACATTCTCCTTTGGCTTACAACCATACTCTAACTTAGGTTGTTGAAACTCAGGTAAACCTGTGTGCTCTAGGTCAATTCATGGGGGTGCAGGAATTCCTCTGTGAGGAGGTGGACATGTTTTATACCCCAACCCAGACTTAGCCTTATTAACTATTTGACACTCTATGATTTTGTTTACACCTTTTGATACATATTCCAAAGTGTCTACCCTTAACTGGATATTATCTTTTGCCTTAGTGATTCTATCTAATTCAGATTTTAGCAAGTTAATCTCAGCATTCTTAAGTGACAAATCTCTCTTAAGAACAGCTATATCCTCAGCAAAAGCAAACTCATTGTTCTTATAATGCACTATTTGTTCTTCTAGTACTGCTAAACCACTCTTATGATTAGACAAATTGTAATTAGTTTTGTTTAATTCAATCCTTTGCTCATCATAGTGTTTCTTTAAGGTTTCATATTCTTTTAGAGCAGTGCATGTTTTAGAATAACTTTTAGCAAATTGTACCTCAGAGTCAGAGAAGGCCATAAGTGCCATCTCAGTAGGTGCTTCATCATCATCTGCCATAAAACTCCAATCAAAGCCTAAGCCATCAATAGCCACCATAGCCTTTGAGGTTGGCTCAGCATCTTCCACAGCCTTGGGCTTGCTTCCATAACCCTTGTTCCTGCCATCCTGTTGCCTAGGTCTCCTGCATTCCCTTGAAAAATGCCCCAACTTGTGACAGTTGTAGCATTCTACCTTGGACTTGTCAAAACCAGCAGTATCATTGCTGCTGATGGTGATCTTCTTGCCAGTTCTTTGGTAGAATTTGTTAGCCCTCATGCTAAGAAGTAAAATCTGCCACTTGAGATCCATCTCCTCCAAATCATCATCATTAATCTTCTGGAGGTCTTCATGTGTCAGCATTGACCCATCATTCTGGCTTGTTAGGAAGGCACAGTAGGTTGTATCATTCAGGATGCCCGTAGTACTGCTTGATGAGCTAGTAGTACTAACACTAGGGTTAGCAGTACTAACTCCTATAACAACCTACTCTTCTACTGGACTTGAATTACTGGGAGATGACACAAAGGCCATGTTCCCAGTGCTTGAACTAGCACTTCCAGCTTTCTTCACATCCTGCTCAACAATCTTAAAGCAGTTGTAGAGATCATTCAGGCTCATAGTATCAATGTCTGGTTTATTCTTCCAGACCACCACATGCATAGCCCACTCTGCAGGTAAACTTCTCAAGAATTTGGAGTTCAAATCTTCCTGAGGTATGTCAACACCAAGAACAGCAAGTTGGCTAACAATCTTTTGTAGCCTATTAAACATGTGATCCAAAGACTCATTACTTGTTGCACTAAAGTTTTCAAAATTCTGCTTCAAGAGAGTCTTTTGAGTCTTTTTTGTGGCTTCATTCCCACCATACCTAGCAATGATTGCCTCAAACAAGGACTTTGCATCCTTGTACTTGCTGAAGTTTAAGAGTTGATTATTTGGAATTGTCATCATCAGCAAGCTCCTAGCCTTGACATCGTTTTTCTTTTGTAGCCTCTCTTCTGCAGTCAATGGAGAGGTTTGCACAATGGTTTCTTCTTTACCATCAACTGTTGATACAGATGTGGAAGGTTTAAAGGATTTTCCTTCTTTAATAATCTCCCATAGTGCATAGTCTTGCACCTGGAAGTACTGTTCTATTCGCAGCCTCCACATCTCGAAGTCGTTTTGCTTTAGCATTGGCAATTTAGTAGCCATGTTAGTCTGGGTAGTCTCCATGTTCATAACTTTTTCTTCTAAATCAATAGTATCAAACTTGGCTCTGATACCACTTGAGAGGATTATAAAACACTAAGGATGTTACTCCTTTATGATGTGTTTGTGATACTTTGAGGTTATACTGTTAAGTATGCGGAATCTACTTAACAATACTTAGAAGAGTTTTGGTTTTCTTGATGGAACAATAATGTTTGTATGAACAATGAATACAGAAATTTTAACTTCAAACGATTCAATATTATTCAATGATAATACAAGTGATCTCAATATCACTAGGGTTACAAAGACCGTGAATCTTAACAATGTATTCGACTGATGTATATAACAACTAACCTAGGATCTCCTTTTATAGACTTAAGGAGTCATTTACAAGATAAGTATCTACCGTATATTTCTAACTAATTAAGATATACAAAAGATCTATTCCATACTTATCCTCTACAATATCGTCTAAAGCAGTTACCCATGCAGCAGTACCTTCATTACAATATTAGCAGTACTAACTTAGAGTTTGTACTGTTAGTTATACTTCAACAGTCTTCAGTTATACACTAGCAGTTTGTACTGTTAGTGTAATTTTCTAGCAGTACTAAGTCTTGAACATTTAATTCCCAACAAGAGTTATGCGACGATTTCTCAAAAATCATGCATAATGAGTTTGAAATGAGTATGATGGGAGAACTAAACATTTTCTTAGGACTCTAAATAAAACAATTAGAATATGGGATATTCTTCAACCAATCTAAGTACATCAAAGATATGCTTAAGAAATTTGGTCTTGAAGATTCCAAACCTATGAAAACACCCATGTCTTCTTAAACCAAACTCACAAAGGATGACGAAAGTGAATCCGTAGATAGCACTAAATATAGAGGAATGATTGGTAGTTTACTCTATCTCACGGCTAGTAGACCCGACATTATGTTTAGTGTTTGTCTATGTGCACACTTTCAAGAAGATCCAAAAAACATCCCATCTTGAAGCCATTAAACTAATATTTAGATACATTAAAGGTACTACACACTTAGGATTATGGTATCCCAAAGGAACGGGAGTTGAAACCATAGTGTATGCCGACTCAGACCATGCCGGTGACTATGTCGATAGAAAAAGTACAAGTGGCATTTGTACTTTTGCTGGGCATTGTCTCACCTCATGGTTTACCCAGAAACAAACGGCTCTAGCAATATCAACAACCGAAGCCGAGTACGTGTCAGCAGGAAAAGCTTGCCAACAAGCTCTCTAGATTAAACAAGCTCTCGTCGACTATGGGATTCAACTCAACGACGTCCTATTCTCTGCGACAACAAAAGAGCTATCGACCTTAGCAAGAATCCAGTTCAACATGCTAGAACCAAACATATAGAGATTCGTCATCACTTTCTACGCGACAATGTTCAAAAAGGAAACATCTCGATTGAGAAAGTATCATCAGAAGACAACATTGCCGATATCCTCACAAAACCTCTTAAGAGAGAACCCTTTAACTTTCTTAGACTTGGTTTAGGATTAATGGAACCTAATGTGTAGTTAAAACCTTAGCTTAAACCTTATATTAACCAAACACGAAAATAACCAAAAACCAAAACTGCACCCGCGGAACCCTTCGACAACAAGGGCGGATCCCAGCTTTTGGTTCCGCCCTATCCATGGGTTCCTGGGCTAGTTTTTAAGTATATTAAACAAACACTCCTTTATTCCTTCTCACATTCCCCAAAAACACACAAGAAACTAGAACTCGACCCATAGCAAACCAAACTCAGAATTTAGGCATTCTACCACAACCAATTTTTGCTTTAATCCTCTCTGTAAGTATCCTAACTATATCTACATTCCTGATTTGAGTCTAGGATTTCTATTTCTTGCACAAAACCAAAACTTGGGGATTATGCATAATTTTGATTAATCATGAATCATATTCACTAAATTACATAACAAATCATGTTTTCCATAATTAGGAATTGCATCTCATAGGACATTATCATAATTCACTTAAAACCCCATGTGAATTTTTTTTCATAAAAATCTTCTCACGATTAGGAAAAACGGTTTTGGAACAATGTTCATACAAATAAAAACGTTATGTTTTAAACATCATTTGCATAATGTCTATTGAATGCTAAAGGGAATACATAACTAATATGTATTTTCGGGTACATTCAATCGAAGCTACATTGAAATAGGAGCGTTTGGGTTATCTCTCATTTTTGTTATAAAATTTGCTTAATGAAATTTTCATGCATTAAAAGGAGTCGAGATAACCGCACCTCCACATTGTCCCCATGTAGGCACATACTAGAACATCATATCTAAACTTTCGTTAATTTTAACTAAAGTATGTAATTTTTGTATTTAGGATCAAACATGCCTCCTGCAACATTCTACGATCACAAAGACACCCTTAAGTATCTCCCAAAACACCATAAGACAAAGGGACTTTCAACCGACCAAGTAAAAATATTTAAAGACTTAGAAAAGAGATATGTCCATGAGGGTAGAACAATAGACCCGTCCTTTCTAGAAGGGACTGACATTCGTCAACAACTAGCCGCCATTTAATTTGATTGCCTCTTGGACATTGACAAACCCATATGTCCTAGATTCATATTAGAGTTCTATGCTAGTGTTGTTCTTAGCTCAAATGATTATGGTCTCATATCCATTCATTTCAAAGTCAATCAATCCCAATTCAACATTCCCTTAGACCAATTTGCTGAAGTCCTAGGAATTCCGGGTCAAGGTACTTGTCTTTACACCGACAAATGGTCTTTATCAACCCAAGACTCCATTATTGATCGTATGCCTCCATACGACACACCTTTGACACCAAAAGAAACTATCCGTGATCATCTTTTCCTCCCTAGGACCACCCACACTAGGACAACCCGACAAGGCCATCAAGTAGATCGAGACCCGCTTGGCATGGAGCTAAACGAGCTTAGGCCTCAATTCAAGAAATGGGAAGAAATTCTTTGAGAAAATGTGTTGTGCACCATAGGGAATAGAGACCACATCAATGCTAGCCTTTGCTACATGCTCTATTGCATCTCCACCCATCAACCTTTCAATCTTGCATACTATGTAGCCAAAAGGATGGCCGACATACCCGTGTTAGGAACAACCGCTATGCCATATGGGATGCTTCTCACCCGTCTTCTTAGAGCATTTGAACCTATCCCTCCTAACGCTAGAGGTTTCTTGCCTGACTACTCCCAAATTCCTCACACATTTGTACCCTTAAGTGACAAGAGAGTAGCCACATTGAAAGTAAAATGTCCACATCCTCCAACCTCCTCATCATCATCCATGAGTGACGTTGACGGACTCCCTAACTCTAGGATTCCACCTCCGGAGTATATGAGCCAACTTCCACCAATTGCACAACAAAGTGAGGAGTTCAAACAAACAAGAGGGATGTTCAAAAACATCGGGCGTTGGCTAATGAAGATCAACAATAAACTCGAAAAGCAGTGAGGTTAATGAGTGTTTGGTGCAATAGGTTTTAAACAATGATGTATTGAATTGTTATGATTATAGGATATTATCTTATCGTTGAACAAATATTTGAACTAACTTGATCATGCAGGGCGATAACATTTACATGTTATCAATTTTCCATACTTAAGCCATTGTTTGGCTTAAATTCTATTAATAGTAAGTTCATTAGCCTTGATTTGATCTATATGACTACATGTGTTATTACATGTGTTTTTGTTTTTAATCAATCACAACTAATTAATTACATATGTTTTAAGAATTTTTTTTAATTTGAACGGGTTTCAGGCCTTTAAAAATGCCTACTGTCTCGATTTTTGACTTGGCAGATATGGCGGAACCAAAATGAGGGTTCCGCCTATCTAATTTTTTGGTGCCACCAAAATACACCCAACGGATTCCGCGAAACCAAAAACAGGGATCCGCCTGTGTTATCATTTGGTTTCGCGGATCAACAGTCATATTTTTAAATTCTTCGTTTAATCCCGCACTTTAGATAATTGATTCTTGATTTAGGATGCCTTTACTGATATTTCATCACATTAGGATCATCTTAGCAACCTTAGAAATATAGGAACACAATTTCCCACCAGAATTTGAAAATTCAAATTTTCACACAAGTTACCTTTCTCTAATAAGCAAGGATCCCTCAAATTGGTTCCTTGCAATCCGTGGATCAATCACATCATTAAATTTCCCACTCACCCTTTGTATTTACTGCATATCTTCTTCATCTTACTCAACTCCATCTCAATGGATTGACTTTGATGATATGAATAGCTTCTTTTCTTCTTCAAAATCATTAGGAACCAACATATTTCTATGGATCAACATCACATCCAAACACACTATTCCATAAACTTTGGTGTCTATAAATTAGGAGCTTTAGTTTAATCTCTTCTCACATCTTCACTACCATTTCCAAGCAATATTTCTGCATTTCTAAGCAACCTTCTCCCTCACAATGACCAATTCAAATAACTCCTTAACATCAAGACCACAACGAAGAACCGCTAGGATAAGTGTTCGACCTTGTTGCTTCGTCAACATCAACTCTTCATCCTCCGAGTCATCACCTTTGAACATCTCATCACCAATAAGAGATGAGAACTTTCTTACTTTGTCAACACCAACACCATCACATATCATCATAAACACTCTACCACCCACTAAAACTCCAGTGGCTACCACACCACTACCTGCACCATTTCAAGTGGCAAGATCACCATCACCACCTCATTCATCCAAACTCCAACCCATTGAGTTGTTTGCAACTCCACCAACTTCACCACACCCCTATCTTGAAACTCTTGAAGACCTTCCACCTAGGTCCACCAATCCACCACCAATGCCTTTTGAGTCTCAACCTTCACAAAGAGAACCACTTCTCTTCCATCCCATCTATAGGGACATTCATGATCCACTTTACTGTGATCAAGCTCCATCTCCTCAACCACAACCTCAACCTTTCTCACCATCTTCCACCCTCCAAACCATTGATGAGTCAATGTGGATCAACCATCCACAAACTCAAGGCGAAATTAATGAGGAACTTGACTGCATATATGCCTTCTCAAACATGGTGGATTCCCACCTAAATGAAGCAATGGATTTACAATCCACTTTGCTAGCATCCATCATGTCTCCCACCTATGTTCCACCACCTCCACCATCAAACCATGAACCAATTCCACCACCTCCACCATCAAACTACCAACCAACACCACCAACAAATGACCCAAACCTTCCACCCAACTTCACTCGCCATGGTTGCTCCATGTGTGAGCGGACCGCCCATCTAACTCAACAAACCAACATTTTGGTTCACGAGTTACAAAACGAAATGAGGTTCATTTTGAACCACATTCTCGAGCGCATCAACGCTCTCTCACATCCACCTCAATAGATGCTCACTAGGAGCTTTTCTTAGGATTTTTTTTTTTCTTTTATAGGACTTTAAGATTATTTTTCATTTTCTATTTTTCCTTTCTAAGCATCTTAATTTGTGACCTTGGTCACAAATAATTTTCAATGAAAGGTGTTTGTTGTTAATTCATATGTTGATTGTGATCACTATTTGTGCATTATATGGTTGGTTGACTTAGTTTGAACTATTGTGCTTGGTTTGACCCATTAGACTTGGGTTGACCCATTGTACTTGGTTGAATGGGTTGAACTATTATTCTTGGTAGAACCTTTGTAGATTTCATTACTCATGCATCATATTACTTGGTTAGCTTATCTACAACAAACCTTTGTTTTGTAGCATTTCTCATCCTTGCATCATATACGTTGGTACCCTAGCAACGGGGAGTATTGATCAAGGGGGAGCTAATCATGCACTAACCTTTGTTTTTGTATATTTCTCATTTCATGCATATACTTGGCACTCCAACTAGGGGGAAGTATTGTCCAAGGGGGAACTATTAAGCACTCAAAATCCATGAATCATCATACTTGGTACTACAAATTAGGGGGAGTAATAACCAAGGGCCATTCACTACATTCCGCTATGCATTTCCTCTTTTTGTTTCGACAAAAAGGGGGAGATTATATTAAACTCATACATTACATGTTTTATGCCTAAATTGATTTCAAAACTTGCATAAAACTAGTTTAATCTATATTTTTAAAAGACTTGCACTTTATTTATTTCATTGCTTAAAAATAAACTTTATGTTTTGTCATCAACAAAAAGGGGGAGATTGTTAATACAAATATCGTTTAAAACTTTATTTATATTTTACGATCTTTGCTATATTTTGTTAATGACAATTATAAATTTTATCTTTAGCAAAGCATAAATATAAGTTAAGTCTTTTACATATATAGTTATAAACTTTTAAACTCATAACATGCTACATACATGATCACTAGTTCATACATGATACATACATGTTACATACATTTTACATTTACATGTTATATTTTATTTCTTAAAATGGAAATTGTACAATGATATCATTGCATACATCATATGGATATCTTTAGGATATCATTGCTGTCAGGCTCTGGCGGAACCAAAAGCCATAAGGGACGGATCCCTGGATTTGGATCCGCCAAATCCGTGGCATGTTTGATCAGTTTGCCTATAAATAGCAAGCTGCTCATTCATGTTTTCTCATCACTTTTAGCATAAACAACATTCATTCATTCTTTCATTCATTACTAACCCATACATATTACATATTACATTCTTAGTGATCTTTCTTTTGTAGCAAAGAGATCAAAGCATCACAAGCTTCAACTAAGCGTTGCAAGACTTGTTAGAATAGTCACTGTGCGAATTAGTTGTTTATCACACATCATTGTTGTACCATTCATTCATATACCTCAGTAGAGTCCGGTTAGTATTTTATTCCTTAAAATACATAGAGTGTCGAGAGTGGTTGTGCCCTTGTAAAAGAACTCGGTATCTAGCTTTGTACCGGAAAAAGTGTAAGCGACGTGTATAAAGGTTTTCTCTGCCGAGAAAGGAGCTTGTTTCTTAGTGAAGAAAAACTCTCGAGTTAGAGGCTCGAGGAGTGGAGTAGGGCAAGGAAGAGAGTCCTTGTAGATCGAACCACTATAAACATCCGTGTTGTGGTTTGATTGTTTCTTTCTTTATTTACTTGATATATATTGTTTATTGTTTGCATAACTTTGAAATCACGTTAAGTATTCAAAGGAAAAGAATTTTAAAACGATAAAACTATTCAACCCCCCTTCTAGTTTTCCACATAAACTTCTAACTGAATTTATTGTGTTAACAAACTTAATTGACCATTAAAATCAACCAAGAACACGATTCAATCACAAAAGAATCAAGATCATTAAGATCGATTCACAATGATTAGGGTTTGAAGTTTAATTTAGGGATTTTGATAGATTTTAGGGTTTTATGATCGAGCTCAAGTCTTTGATACCATATAGAATTGTGAAAGGATTATGATTTCATTTATGAAAGTTAGTACAAAATGAGAAGAGGGAAGGAGTATTTAAAGCTACTCCTAGCCGTTACAACTGAATTACAAAATATTTACGTAACAAGTCCCTATACTATCTGACTAGTGAATCTAGGTCCTTGTACTTCAATAAGTTGGCTAAGTCCAAATGCTATAAATTTCATACTGAACCAGGAAGTTGCTCAATTTACTACCAATGACCAGATTAAATCAATATTGCATCTAGGTGTTGAGTTTGCATATTCGAGGATACACATTGACTTCATCAACCATCACTTTTATTCGGGCACGTCCCATGTTATTACCCTTTGATCCTTTTCTATGAACCATAGTAAACCCATCTTTGTAGTCTACTGAACTTTCCATACTAGCATGAGTAGTGACACGTTTTGGACTTTTAAGCACGTGCCCAAACAATTTGCATGAATCACATCGCGGCGGTTTCCCATCATACTCAACACTAATAGTCACTCGTGTATATTCCTTACCCTCCAATGATGGAATAGCAACCACTAGCCATTATTTTTACTCATGTTCCGAGTTAATTTCGACCAAAGCATGTGCATAACTATTCCTTCCCCAAGACTCCAAGCACATCGTGCTTGTATACGAATCCAATATCTATAGACTTTTTACTTAAAATTTTTATTGTTATTGTTGTTATTATTATTATTATTATTATTATTATTATTATTATTATTATTATTATTATTATTATTATTATTATTATTATTATTATTATTATTATTATTACTACTACTACTTTTATAATCTATCATTAAATTAAATAAATCATTATACCCAAAACTCTGTATATATAAGATATAAAATCAAAATGACAACACGGGCTATTGTGATATGCAAATAAAGACACGGGATTGCAAATATATCAACTATTGTTCCAATAATATCACATCTACTTATAATCTTAGAGAGATAAAGTGGGTGTGAACACTTTAGTCTAGTGAGAGAAACGAGAGAAAAAAAGAAAGTCTCGCATAGAGATGAAATAGAACACACATCTCATAACCCATGAGGTAGGGGGTATTTATACCCATACATAGTCAAGCATCCTCTCGCAGCTATACAAGTGCTGCGAGAGTATTATGCTATCGCAAGCTACAACATATTACAACGTTCCCTAATCAATATTACATGGAAGACCCTATATTATGATTTACACTTTTTGTGTTCCAACAATCTCCCCCAAAGGGTAGATCATGGAGTCTTCTAATGTAAGGCAACCGGTCATTGTATCTTTGAGCTTCAATGTATTGCTTCTAGCGTTTTTATAATGCTCGAAGTTCCAGTCTTTCTTTAGTCACTTGCAATACTCTACTTATCAGTGCTTGATGTTCAACATCCATCTCTAGCTGCTTGAAGAACATCTGATCCAACAGATCTTCCAGCATCACTTGTGATGATCTGGTGAGTAACGGGAGGTTTAGGTGCAACTTTGACTTTCTTGAAGATATCTCTCATAATACTATGGTCAAAGTCTTCTAGATTGCACGATTCCCAAGTAGATGAGGCATTAAACACATCAGTTATCAGTTGATTGTTTATCTTCTATTGTTTTATCATCCATTCATTGTAGAAGACATCTTTCATTGATGTTTCAGCCTTTTCGTCATATTTTCTTCGTTACTTTAAGCAGTAGACTTACTAGATGCAGATGATACTTCCTCAGGATTTTCAACCGTTGGGTTTTCATCTTACACGTCTAAATCCTTATCTTCTACAACTGACCCATTTTTTTCCAGCTCTTGCTCTTTCTCTATTACCCATTCTTGTAACTTTGCCTAATACATTTCAGCTGCTACACCTTCATCTTCTAACACAACATCTTCAAAAACATCTTTCGGATTCAACTCTGAGGAGTGATCTACGACATCTTCAACAGGTTTTGATTTGCATGAGAGTTTTTGTGATTGTTGGTAAGATGATGTAGATTGTTCTATGATTATAGTACCAGCAACTACTGAAGATCTCAATCTCGTATGCCATTTCTCCCCCTCAGGATTATCCTGACGGAGGCTTTGAGATTGAGTTTGGCAAGTTTGTTTTGTCCGTGATTCTTATGGGGTTTTTAATAGGGTTCTGATACAGAAGAAACCTTCAATGAGACCAAAAATGTTCTTTGTATTTCTTCCTTAGAGTAGTTGGAATGAGTGTTGTTGTTGCAGATGTGATAATACGAGAGGTGATTGTCTGGTAGTCTTCACTTTGGATGTTGATGATGTATGAGTTTTTGCAGTTGATAGTGCCTGTGTGATGTTGGTATTGTTGTAGTAGTAGTAGTTGTTGTTGTTGTTGTTGTTGTTGTTGGTACTGGTGATGATGATGGTGATGAGGCCTTCTCCTCCTTGGTAATCGATAACTAACTGGGCTCACATAGAGTACCCATTAGCGAACACGTTGATGTATCAACGAATGATACATGAGTTGTTCGGCCGGCTTTCAGAGCTGGCGTGATGTTATCTCTGGTCGGATTTCCAGGTGATCCTTGTGAAGATTCTTTAGAAGAATCAACTACGCCCATTCAGAAATCCTTAGAAGGATTTATAGAAGCATCATAATTTATGAGTTGGTCTAACTCATAGGTCCTAATAGAACTACTGTTGTCAAACTTCTTCTACGTCCTAGGCTTCCTTCTAAGTGTTTAAGCTCCGACCCCCTTATCATCTCCATCATTGTCATCCATACGATCACTTCTATTCCTATCCAACAAACTATCCTTATCCTTCATAGAAAGTCCACATGTCACTTGATGCACCCCCTTATCCTGCCAAAAGGCATCCATTTCTTCGCCTACGTGTTTTTTTCTCAAGATTTTCTACTCTCGTAGAAACAATATCATCCATAAGGTCCTCGAACTCCACTGATTCACATGGCACTATCTTTTTAGCACCTTTTCTTTAGTCATTGCATGACTTCTATGTGTTTGATGTCTCCAACATATGCTTACTTTTTAAATCTACCTTTCTTAATACCTATTTTGGCGCTAGACACAACTTTCCTATGCATTTCCTGGGTAGGTCCGCTTGGTTTTGAGCTTTCCATAGAAACGCTAGCTACCCGTACAATCTCCTTTTCTACCTTTGTCGTTTGAGCAACAAGATCCAATAACGCTCTTATAATAGATAATGCACTATGTGTTGTAGAATTAGGTCTTGCTGAGATGTGATATCTTTCATCAAGTCTGCAAAGATGAGCTTAATGATCCTCACGAAAGGTATAATTGGCACTTTCTTTTTAGCACTTTTTCTTTAGTCATTTCATGACTTCTATTTGTTTGATGTCTTCAACATATGCTTACTTTTTAAATCTACCCTTCTTAATACCTATTTTGGCACTAGACACAACTTTCCTATGCATTTCCTGGGTAGGTCCGCTCGGTTTTGTGCTTTCCATAGAAACTCTAGCTACTCGTACAATCTCCTTTTCTACCTTCGTGGTTTGAGCAACAAGATCCAATAATGCTCTTATAATAGATAGTGCACTATGTGTTGTAGCATTAGGTCTTGCTGAGATGTGATATCTTTCATCAAGTCTGCAAAGATGAGCTTAATGATCCTCACGAAAGGTATAATTAGCTCTTCCTTCTTCTTCGGCTCCTTTTTCAACGATGTTGTGGATTCAAACACGTAGGTGTCCACCTTTGTTGTAAGAGTTGCAGGTTTGGTGTCCTCCACGAGTTGGATGTGGTGCCAGAATTGTTGAAGGTATATGATAATGTTGGAAACAGTGCCAGTGAATGCGGAAAATATGGAATGATACTTGAGAATTTTAACGATTGTGTGGTTATCATAGTGAAAGGATTATGGGATAAGTTGATGGTTAAGAAACTCCAATCTGAGGAATTCAGTTTCTGGAAGAAGTTCTTCATTTGTTTGAATGGAACTTCGTGGACTTCTTCCTGAATGTTTTGTGGTTGTTGTTCTTGAGCCATTTTTGTGAGATGTGATTTTGAAAATGATTATGAAAGATGTTAAGTATATGGAAAATTTTAAATTTATTTCACTCTGTCTGTTTTTGTATGCTCTGGCATTTCTTTTTCGAGCATATTTCTTTTTCTTTTTCTTTTCTTATGCTTTCTTGCTTTTTTAGCATAAGCGCATGCTCTTTTCTTTTCACATGCGATTTAATTCTTTCTGTCTGTTTTTGTTTTTCCTTACCAAAAGTTTGTTTTGAGTGACACTTTTTCAAAGAATTTTGAGGTTTAGATTGAACATTGTTTTATTTGCTCATGCATAAAAATATACGTTCATCTTACCGTCTTTTAAAGTTTTGGGAAAAAGTATCCACTATGTGTTTCAAACGTAAGTAATCTAGTGTATACTAGAGAACTTGATTAGAAAAACATTTACAAAGATCATTTAATTGCACAAGCGTGAGATTTCTTGAAAACTGACGAAACTTTGAACTCTCTATTACGTTGCCTAGTTAAAGGAGTCCATTATCAGCTTTTAGGTGATAACTATTCCTAATAACTATCTTGAAGATGAAAAGTTCTTAGTTAGATCAAGTACAAGTCGTTTCAAAAGTGCTTTTTGTTGCATAAGAGTGAGATTTCCCTAAACGTGTCAAAACTTCGAAATACTCTATTATGTTGCATAGCTAAAAGGTTCCATTATCAGTTTTTAATTGACAACTAGCCCTAATAACCAACTTGAAGATGAGATACTCTTAGTTAAGATAGCGTCGAGTTATCTAAAAAAACCATTTATAAAACAGATTTGGGTGAAAAATATTTCAAGGTTGCATGAATTCTATTAAAATGTATATTCATAGCTTTGGCAACCGAGAAAAAAAATTTAAATTTGAATCCGTCAAAATCATACATTCACATTGACATAATAAATGTCATACACAAGGTGAATATATAACAAAGTGCAATCATAGAAAAGTCTAATTATTTTAATTAAACATATGCATCTCGAACTGCTTAAAGGCAATATCGGGATACAATCCTAGTCTAATCAATACTAAACTAATCGTATGCAATTTGTATTCACAAATTTAAAATCTTATTTTTAGAAAAAGTTTGATATTTCTAATTAAAAGCATGATTTATGAATTTGAGAAATACACTTTTGTGTTAAAAATGTGCTCAATAGTGAAACTTTAAGTTTTTGAAAAATTATTTTGACGAAAATTTAAGTTTCTGAACAAGTAACGACTTTTTAGAAAATGTTTTGATCAAATAATTACTTTGTCAAAATTAAGAAAAATCATTATAAGAGTTTTTATAAAATATAATACTCTAAAAATGTCTCGTAAATATTTTTGAAGATTTTGGCAAAGTAACATTTAGAAATGAGTGTGTAACAAGGTTTCGCAAGATTGCTCTCGCAATGATTTGGTATCGCGACAAAGTCAATTGTCGCAACATGGTCAAACATGGATTTAGCAAAATAAAGTTGTGAAACCAAAGGGTATCACAAAACATTTTGGGAAAAACTCTCGAAATGGATCTCTTGCAACATTATGCTCGTACATAGGTATCGCAACAAACGTTCGCAAAGGTCTCGCAAGCTTTTAAAAGCCTTAGTAAAGTCTTTTTGGCTCTATCCCTATGTCTCGCAAACCACCATTATTGGTGTCGCAAACTTTTACTGTTCAAATACGCCCAATTTGATCCATTTAAACCCAAATCTAACCGTTTAAAACCCAATTTTTCTTTGAAACGAATGATCTAAAGACTATTTCTTTGTCATCTAACCATAAGAATTTCATCAAAACACTCTAAATCACAAACCCTGTATTGTTCTTAGTGTTCAATAAAAACGCAACCCTAACATCTAATTTTCTATCAATGTATTGCATAACACTTAAAGATACTCAAAATAAAGATATAAAATTAATATGTTTAAGCTGTTTGAAATCTTATTTTAGCACGGGAAACACTAGAATTAAAAGGCACAAATTTTGTGAAGGTTTTGCGATGGGAGCGTTTAGAAGGAGAGAGAGAGAGTTGTGATAGTGAAAAGGTTGTGTGTGTTTTCTCTCGCACTCAATCCTTTTTGGAATTTTTGAACTTTTGAATTGTGACCCAGTTCTGCGAGAGTTTTGGACTGGTGGAGGGTTCAAAGTAGTTTTAATAATTTAGCAAAACTCCCCCTTGGTTTATGGTCTATTTCACACAAAGTCCCTTTTTATTAACATTTTATTTTTAACAAAATTTTGAAAACATTTTAGATCCTTTTATTGATCATTTGTGTTATATTAAAAATGTTTAAATAAAACTATCACTTCCCCTCGAAGTTATGGTATTTTTCCAACGTTTTAACAACATTTTTCATTTTTTCTATTCAACCACAATTTTGTTTTTAATTTTCAACAACTTTAAGCGGTTTATTCTTTGATTTCAAAAACAAACTTTTATTTTTCTCCCCCTTAAAAATAGCTTAATATTTTAAACTGTTTTTTTATATATTCTTGAAGTGGGTAGCATTGTTTTTGAAATTTTATTCTTGATTGAGCTAAAAAATATTATATTAATAATCAGAAAAACATGCTCAAGATTTGTTTATCATGAGCAAAATTTTTTAGAAAAAGGTTTTATAAACAGCTTTTTGAAAAATCTTGTATAGATTTTGCTCACGATAATTAACAAGATTTCTCTTCTTTTCTGAAGGATTGACGCCCTGAAGCGTACGTGCATGGTCCTTTCTTTAAAAACGGGTGTTAATATGTGATTTAACCAACAGCTATTGTGAGTAAAAAATTACCCAATTGTTTTACCAGATGTACTTGTGTTTACTATTACGTTGGTGACTTCTTTGACCTTTTCAGCATCATTATCATTTTCATCATGCATGCTTGCCATTCCTAGAAGTTGTCGTAGATATTCAAATCTTCCTGGTGGTAGAGCTTTGGTGAAGAAGTCGGCAATTTGGTAATCAGTTTTCACAAAGTACAATTCCACATTCCGTCTTTCTACATGTTCTTTGATGAAATGGTATATGACTGCTATATGCTTTGTCCGTGAGTGTTGTACCGTGTTACAAGAGATGGCAATGGCACTTTGCGAATCACAATAAATTGGGATTTTGTCGAAAAAAACCATAGTCCGTCAATTGTGTTTTCATCCATAGTACTTGTGCACAACATCCGGAAAGGGATATGTATTCAGCTTCTGCGGTGGATAAGGCAGTGTGATTCTGCTTCTTTGAAGACCAACTGATTAACTTCTCACCCAAGAATTGAGCAGCCCATGAAGTACTTTTCCAATCAATTTGACAACCTGCATAATCTTTGACGAATTTGTGTTTGAGCAGATATTCTGACAACACTTTATACTAGGCACGTGATGCTTGCTTGAGTCCATAGACGGCTTTGTCAAGGACGTAGACATCCTCTGGATGGTCGGGATCAACGAAGCCTTCTGGTTGACTCACATACACCTATTCCTCTAACTACCCATAAAAAAGGCCGTTTTCACGTCCATTTGGTATACGGTGAAAGATTTATGAGCTACATGAGCCAAGAAGCATATTGCTTCGATCCTAGCTACTAGTGCAAATGATTCATCAAATTCGATTCCTTCATCTTGATTGTAACCTTTTGCAACAAGGCGAGCCTTGTTTCTGATTACGTCACCGTCTTCATCTAGCTTGTTCTTCAGAATCCATTTCAATGCAATTATGAGTTTTCCTAGAGGCCTGGGAACCCTTCGCCAGATGTCATGGCATTTGAATTGGTTTATTTCTTCTTGAATTGCAACAATCCAGTCGGGATCTGCAAGTGATGCTTTGACGTTGGCAGGTTCAACTCTACTCAGGAAAGAATTGTAGAAACAATAATCTGCTGAAGAACTTCTTGTTTGAACTGGTTGAGAAGATTTTCCAATGATTTGTTGTAGAGGGTGATTTTGAGTCCATCTTCTTCTGTGTGGATGTGGTTGGTAAAACGTATGCATGTTTGAAGGATCAACATATCGCGTCTCAGAAGGTCTACCGACCTCAGCTTCGGGAGTCGCGAATGGGTTTGTGAAAGGTTCCTCTTCAGAAGATGCATTTGTAATTGCTTGATCATCAACATTTGCATTGGAGGTTGGAGTGGTATTGTTTTGTGAAAGTTCTAATTGAATCGGTATTAATGAAGGGGTATCTGGTACTGGATCAGCATCTTCATAAATAGTTGTTGATGAACCGGATATGGGAGATGGCATGTCTTCTTGATGATTAAATTCGATTATCGGAGTTGCAGCGATTATTGTAGACATCTTCATCCTGTTTCCTCCAGATGATTCATTATAGAAGTTCTCAAATAAACCATCTAACTCTTCCTATTGAATATGTTTAGGTTTTGTTGTTGATGATTTTGGTTTTGGTACGAGTCCTGAACTATTTTGTCCAGAAGTCATAGTCTTTAGCACGGGTTCTGAACTTTGTTGTTCAGAAGCATGATTAAGTACGGGTTCTAATCTGACTTGATCAGAAGCCATTTCTTCTACTTCGTCAAAGTGAACATGGATTGTCTCTTGTATCAACTTTGTTCTCCGATTGTAAATACGATATGCACTTGATTGTGTAGAATATCCAAGGAAAATTCCTACATCCCCTTTTTCTTTTAACTTGCCAAGGTCATCATGATCATTAAGAGGGTAGCACCGATAACCAAAAGTGCGTAGGTATTTTACATTGGGTTTGCGTTTGTGAATGATGTGATATGGAGTTTTGTTGATGATAGATCGGTTTTGTGTGAAACAAGCGGTTGACACTGCTTCAGACCATAGATTTAATGGAAGATTTGCGGAGGTGAGCATTGTTCTTGCAACTTCTACTAATTGTATGGTTTCGTCTTTTGACTACACCATTTTGTTGAGGAGTGTAAGCCACAGATCTCTGATGAGTAATGCCAGTAGAATCAAAGAAACTCTGAAGAATCTGATTCGTGAACTCCGTTCCACTGTCTGTTTTTACATATTGGACTTGAGCTAGTAGACCAACTTGTACTCTTTTGATGAACTTAATGATTACATTTGGAGTTTCAACTTTAGAAGCAAGAAAATGAACCCAAGTGTAACGTGAGTAGTCATCCACAATAACCAAAATATATTTCTTTCCATTTCGACTGACAACTCGCATTGGGCCACACAAATCCATATGCAATAAATGCAAAGGAGCAACGGAACTAGGTTCAGATTTGGATTTGAGTGTTGCACGTGTCATCTTTCCTAATTCACACGCTGAAAAAAGATGATCTTTCTTGAAAGAGAGTTTTGGCAACCCTCTGACTAGGTTGTTTTGAGCAAGGTCGTTTGTAGTTCTGAAGTTCAAATGAGAGAATCGACGATGCCATAGCCAGGCTTGTGATGATGTTGCTTTTGCAAGCAAACAAATCGGTTTTGGTGATGTAATTTCTTTAAGTGCAATTTGGTATAGATTCGAATCCCTGGAGCCTTTGAGAATATCAACGCCTTCAAGAGTACGAACAATACACGAATGTTTTCTGAATACCACCTCTAAACCGCTATCATAAAATTGGCCAATGCTAAACAAATTGTGACCTAGCCCTTCGACAAAGTAGAGTCTTTGAATTGTGACTTTATCATGAATGAGATCCCCATAGTGTGTGATTTTAGCAATGTGGTCATTCCCAAAACGCACTATACCCAAGAATTTAGCCATGAAGTTCTTGAGCAGTGCCTTGTTCCCTCTAATATGTCGGGTGTACCCCGAATCGAGGTACCAGAGGCACACTTGGACAAGCTGCACATCAAAGCAAGAAACAGAAACTTTGGAACCCGTTGATAAAGTGGTTCCACGTAGTCAGATAGTATAGATTGCAAGCCTAGTGGGTTGAACTTTTTTATTATAGTGGTGCTAGGTTCGGATTTCTTCTTAACCGGTTGCCATCTAAAGCCTACATGTTTGAACACTCTTCCAGTAGGTTTCCACTTAAAGCAGGATCTAGGGAATAATTCATGATACTCAAATATTCTACCCGTTGGGATCCATGCCCATTTTTTCTTATGCTTATGGTTTCTTAGATTTGGTGAAGCAGTCCTAGTTGTTTTGGCATTCACATTATCACAATTCAAATCAACATGCACACAATTAGAAGAAACATAATTATAAGCAATAGAATTAAAACAAGCATTCTTGCTATTAGAAGCAACAGATCCATGCAAAATTAAGTCATTACAGTCATCCATTTGCTTAGAGCATTTTTTTATTGAAGGCTTTAAAATATCTAGTTTTGCTACAACTGTAGTGGGAGGCTGAGAGGCACTAGTCTTCAATGCACATTTCTTAGGTGGTCTCTCCTTGCTACAAGTAGTGTCTAAACCTGGATCAAAAAGAAAATTTGTGTTAGGAGATTGTGTAGTTTGACCATGTTGAGCTAACTTCTGTTTCTAACAATTCTTGTTCTTTTGTTTCTTTGACTCTTTGGGATTCTTTTCTATTGGGGGAGGAGTCAAAGAACACATTGGTGCATCTAGAGGCATATCCTTACTAAGTAATGCTTGCTTCCTAGCTATTTCTAATTCCTTGTTATGAATCATATCATTTGAACCATATGGTTCTCTAACAGAAGTAGATCCAATTTGATACATACAGGGAGAAATTACTTTAGGATTAGATAAAAACCTCTTTTTGTTTTGGCTCAAGAATATGAGATTTTTGTTTTTGATTTACCAAAAGAGTTTATTGGTTTGAAAAATATGAAAAATTTTGATTTTCCAACTAGCGTGTGTCAACAAGCTCATAATTTTTGGGTTTCATCAAATCAAGCACTTTAGATTTGAGTTCCACGTTCTCTTTTAAGATTAATTTCAAAGAAGCTTCGTAGGAAAGCTTGTCGTATTTGTTTTCTTCAATTTTTCGCTACCAGTTTGCTTCAAACATTAAAGATTATTTTTGGGATAATTACCAAAATAGACCGGGCAACCATGTGGTTGGCGGTTTCCGCCCCGAAATCGGAAACTTCTGATATTAGACCAGGCAACTGGGCATCTCGACCCATACGATAACAAGTGTCCTCCAGTTGCCCAAAAAATACACAAGTTGCCCAAAAAATAGTCAGAAAAGTGACACTTGTCACTTGCAGATTTCAGTTGCCCAAAAAGTACAGGTTGCCCTGATCTAATATCAGAAGTTTCTGATTTCGGGACGGAAACCGCCAACCACTTGGTTGCCCGGTCTATTTTGGTAATCATCCCATTATTTTTCAAGTTTAGCACAAGATTTTTGAAATCTGGCAGTATGACAAGACAATTCCTCGTTCAACTCAACGTTCTTTTGCAAACATTCTCTTAGACTCTCTTTGAGTAAAAGGTTTTCCATTTCTAAAGACGTTTGTGTATTTTCTAATCCTTCAATTTTCTCCACATTTATAGCTAATTGTGGATTGATTGATTTAATTTGATTTAGAAAATATTTTTTTTAATGTCAGAGTTTAAGCTGAGAAGGTCATATTCATCTTCAAGAGATGTGATGTAAGTTAAAACAGTTTGCATTTCAGAAATCAATGCCTCTTCAAAGACTTTAAATTGATCATTAACTCTATTCATGGGAGGCTCGATAAATGTTTTTATCAGTTTCTTGACTTCCCTTAAGACGTCCATTTCATAAGAATTGGATTTCAAAAGTTCAGCCATTTGAAACTCTTTCTTTCCACGAATAACAGCTAAAGTACCATTTACTTGATTTTTGAGATTGCAAAAAGTTTTTCTCGCTAAGCTCTCATATTTGTTTGAATCATATGGGTTGTCAGAAATCTGATTCACATGATTTTGCACATTTGTTGGTTTTCTTGAAAGAGCATTTTCCTTATTTATCAACCATAATCGGCACTAAAGTAGGAGAAATTGGTTTTCTTTTGGTTAACTTTTAAACGTTTTTGGATTTTCTCTTGAGAGATTTCATTAGGAACAAACATATAATCTTTGAAGGTATCACGTCTCATGTAATCAACATTATACAAACTCGGTGTTTGACGTTTAACCATGTCAAGATAAGATGGTTTAGTATAACCAACACCCTGTTTTAGATCCATAAATGAATCTGGTTTAGGCATTAACATGTACATAATCTGAGAAGTCTGATCGGTAGTGCGAACTTTTGTTTCAGCTCTTGTTAATCGTTGAATACTAGCTTTGTCTTCTTTAAGTTTGGAAACTTCATTTTCAAAATTCTTTTTAATGTTATCAAAAGTTGAAATATTTCTTTTAAAAAGAAAAATTTCATTTTGTAACTCACGAATTTGACGTTTAAGCACTAGTGGTCGTTCAGACTGCTCTTCATATAACATGTCCTTGATTTTCTTTTCTAAAGAAGCACTTTTATCTTGTTCCAGTTTTATCAAGTTAGCATAATTTTGAATTTGAGAGTGAATAGTGGCATAGTTTTGAAGCATATCAACATGATCTTGACTTGTTGATGCATGATTGAAGTCTATACTATTAGTAGATAACTAAAGAGTAGCACATGTAGGTGTTACACTACTTATGTTAACTTCAGTTGTCTTACTAATGGTACGAATGTGTCCATGTATGAATTCATCAAGATCATCATTATCAAAAGCATCGGATGTGTGTACCTTGTTGACTAGCGTGTCATCTTCTTCAGCATCTGTGTCATAGCTTGGAGTTAAATCCTCATCTTGAGCTTTAAAATCATCCTCTATTGTAGTTTCCATACATTCCGCATCTTCAATGTGTTCCATGAATGCCATGCTTGGTCCTAAGTTGTCTGCTTCATCATCTGTGTCCTCCATGAAATTTAGTATCTCTTTCTCTAGCTCACAGGCAGATTCCACCATTAGGGCAATTTGCATCTTCTTCTTGTAATATTCAGAGTCACGAATCTTACACTTGGTGTTGTTGCTTGAGCATTCAAATATATCACTCATTTTGTTTTTGCCTTTGTCATTGAGAGTGTAATGCTGAAGGTCATTTCCAAGCTTGACCAAGTCTTCAATTTGTGATTTCTCACTATCACTATCATCATAATTAGGTGTGAAGTAGATTGCATCCTTGTTGAATGTTATGGTGCCTTGTGAATCAGTGTGAGGAGGAAGTGACAGATCTGGTGATGTTGATTCAGAGAGAATTGTTCGAATATGATCCATATGAAAGTAAGTTTCATTATTGAGACCTATTTTGATGAGTTGATGTTCTTCCTTGTTATGCAATGATGCTAGTGCTTGCCACATATCATGAGCATTGTTATGGTGATTCACATGCAAATAAAGGTTATTTGGAATAGCCAATATGATAAAGTGCTTTGCCCGAAAGTCAGCCTGGTATTGATTAAGCCCATCTTTACTCAAATCATCTTGTGTTTGAGGTTTTGTAAATTCTGGATGACTTAGGTCAGCAATTTGTTTCATGACATATGGACCATTTTTGATTGAGTTGATCATTTATGCAGCATCATCAAAGTTTGCTAGTCATGCCTTAAACCTGAATGACCAATTTGTATAGGTTCCTAGGAGTAGCATGGGTGGTCTAGCTTTGGTTCCTAACATCATTCTAGCATAGCTAGTATCATAGGGAGTAGACATTGTGATGGTGGATATTTGATATGAGATGTTGTTTTGTTTGAAAGTGGTGTTTTAGTTTGTTTGTATTGAGATTGTTGAGTTTTTGGAATTTGATGTTGTGATATTTAAATGATTAAAGTCTCTTAAGAATTTTTAAACTTTTAAAGGATTTAAAATTATGGGTAAAGGTTTGTTAATCAAGGTATCGCAACAAAGTCTTGCAAACAGTAACTATCGCAACTTTCTGTTGAAAACTGGGCAGAGTTTTCTTTCGCAAAATGTGGGTAACAGTAAGTCTCGTGAGAGCAGATGTCGCAAACTTCTTCTATCACAACAATATTTGAAGCTATCGGAACTACTTCTTGCGAGTTTGGTCGAGTTTTCTTTCGAAAACAGTAGGTAACAAAAAGCTTCGCAAAGCTAGTATCACAAGAAATGCTATCGCAACCCAAACTTCAAAGGCTATCGCAACCCAAAACTTGCAATAAATAGCTATCGCAGTAACCTATCGCAACTACACACAGCTATCGCAACCAATCCACAGCCAACTGTTGCAATAAAACCCTAGTATTTTGCGAGCAAATTTTGTGAGCAAAATTCAAAACCCTATTTTTACGAGTATAAGTACACTTTTTTCTAAACTCTTAAACCACGTTTTACAGCCCAAATCTTCACCAAATTCATAAAAATTTTGTATAGAGGATAAACTCTTTCTTAATTTCAAATATGTTATTCTAACACACGTTTTATAAGATTAAACACGTTTAAGAATAATCTTATGAATACGTATGAAAGTAAAAGATATTGTAGAAAGAGAAAGTTTTTAAAATCTACAAAGATCAAAACTTTTACTACTAATGAAGATCTAAACGAAACTAAAACACTTCTAGATGAAACAACGAATCATATTTGGCTCTTGATATCAATTGTTGTTCCAATAATATCACGTCTACTTATAATCTTAGAGAGATAAAGTGGGTGTGAACACTTTAGTCTAGTGAGAGAAAAGAGAGAAAAGAAGAAAGTCTCGCATAGAGATGAAATAGAACACACACCTCATAACCCATGAGGTAGGGGGTATTTATACCGATACATAGTCAAGCATCCTCTCGCAACTATACAAGTGCTGCGAGAGTATTATGCTATCGCAAGCTACAACATATTACAACGTTCCCTAATCAATATTACATGGAAGACCCTATATTATGATTTACACTTTTTGTGTTCCAACATCAACGACTCATGTAAATTATTATTTAGTAACTACTATTAAAATTCTCACAAATGCTTATAACAAGCTTTTATTACAACCTTTAAATGAGTGATAATGCAACGAATCATGATACGTAGTCATTGTTCCTCCTTGAAATTTTAGTGAAGATATCCAAAACAAAAATATAAATAAAATTTTATCATTATAATATTTTTTTTCTCAAAAATAGACAACATATCAAAAATCTTTACTAGGGTTGTAAACGAACCGGACGGACACGAACAAAACCTTGTTCATGTTCATTCGTTTATATTAAACCGGAAAAATAAACGGACACGAACGTTTAAATGGACGAATTTTCTTGTCCATGTTCGTTTATTAAGAAAATGAGTTGTTCATGTTCGTTTATGTCCGTTCATTAAGACACTAAACGAACATAAATGCGCATAGACAAACAAACATAAACTTTATTAAATTATGCAAAATATATTGTTTTATAAGTGTTGTTTTGTTTAAACAAACAAATTTTAAAATTATAAAATAAAAAGATATGATATACGAACATAAATAAATAAATGAATATAAACGAACGTTAGCGAACAAATAATCGGATGTTCACTAACATAAAATGAACGGACGCGAATTTTGTTCATGTTCGTTCATTTAACTAAACTAACGTAGAATATTTTTCATGTTCGTTCATTTAATAAATAAAAGAATATAAACGAACTTTTTACCGAGCAGTTCTTAAAATGTTCAATGAACATTTAGTTCGTTTACAGCCCTGATCTTTACATAATGTGTAAACTAAGTTTGATTCATTTTTAAAAGTGCGCATACGAGACTTATATACTAGAATTTCTAACGAATGGTTGCACCATCCTTTGTAAAAACCATTACTGTTTTTATTTTTATTTTTATGTTTACATTTATAACACTATTTTGCATGTCAATATAACCAAACTCATAGTCACTCCACTCGCTCGATAAAATGGACCTTCTATAAATGAAACATTTGTAAGGTCCACAATAAATTCATGAAAAGTCACAAAATCAATTCAAATTTTTGCTAAACGGTGAATTCTTTTTTTGAAGTTACATATTAATCATCTTCTAAATCAAGTGTTTTTCAATAAGCCAGTAACTACTTTATTAGTTTTTGGGGTTTGATTGTTTCAACTAAATTGTTTTACAAATCAAACAGTACATATTCGGATTATAATACCGTCATTTATGTAAGAGTTCACTCTATACAATAATATTGTAATTTTTGGGGTTTGATATATATCATCTTGCTACTTCAAGTCTTCAACTACCCAAGTTTCATGACATCATGTAAACTAACAACATGTTAAAAAGCTTTAGTAAACCTTTTAGTATATGAAATTAATCAACTAAAACCGATACTGATATACAATATATTGTTATCAATCAGATAATTTTAACGAAAACAATATAATAAAGTGAAAATCATGAAAAGTAACCACTTTCAGTTTTGTTCAATTTAGTCACTGTAACTTTTATTTGATTATAAATAATAATCAAGTTTGAAAAGTGTTTCATTTTAGTCACTCAAAGTTGAATATGTTCTATAATTATGTAATTTTATGTTTGATGACTAAACGAAACACTTTTCAAACTTGGTTATTATTTTATGTCATAATCTTTTCACTTGTGCATAAGTTGGTTGTACATAAGTTGGTTTGGGTTATGAAATTCAGGGGGTGCATTATTGTTACAGTACACCAAATAATGCACATATGAAATCTTAAAAGTAGTTTTTTTAAACAATTACACAAATGGAACATATTGAAACTTGGATGTTTTTGTGGTTAATTAAAGTTTGAGTGACTAATTGGAACAGTCATCAACTTGTTACTATTAGACAACATTTTCCTAAATAAAATACCAATTATTAGTTTATGCAATCATTACCCGATATCATCATATCACATATTACTTCATCTTAGGCGTTACAAAAAACATTTTCGTAACTGAAACTAATCGCCCAACCAAAAAATCCAATGTACAATACATCATTACCATATACGATACATTTAACCCGAAAACAAACCAAAACGCGTTTTTTATAACCGAAAACCAATCACCCGAACCCGAAATCCAATGTATAACACACCATTATCAGATCAGATACATTTAACCCGAACACAGTCCATTACTTAAAACTAAAATCCAACATCTACAACAAGTCTTTAAATACAAATATATTTTGTCAGAAAATATTTCACAAACCAAACACCCCCAAATCTTCTTCCAGTACTATTTTTTTGTTCCCTAACCCTAAAAACCCATATGTGTCTTAAATCATCACCAATTGTCCCTAACCCTAAAACCATATGTGTCTTAAATCATCACCATTCTTCAATTCTTACATCATCACACCAATTAAACGTCATCAATTTTACCAATTGAGTGAAATAGGGTTTAATAATTGATTAATTTGGGTTTGAAATGGAGGAATTAGGGTCTACAGTTTGATCGATCGGTTAATGATGGCGAAACGGTGGAATGAGCGGTAAACATGAGGATATAAAGTTATTAATTAACTAATTGATTTTTTCTTTAATGTTTGGTTAATTTGTGCTTTAATTATGGTTTTATGATTATTTTGATGATTGATTGATTTTTAACTGGATTTGATTGATTTATTGATAGTGTCTATAATTTAGATTGATTTTAAATGATATATGGTGAATTATATGATGTTGGTTATTGTTAGTGTTTAGCGATTTATAAATGAAACAATTGAATTATCGGTTGGTTAGCTTGTTAGGTCTATGTTTTATGAAAAGTGTTTGATAGCGTAACTATGTAGGTAATAAAAGGTAAAATGACAGAAAAGTATATGTGTCTTCAAGTAGAGTTTGAAAATTAACGTTGAGAAAATAGAACAAAAGATAAACGTCCGTTAAGGAGATTACTATGGTTGGTTCTGTGAGGCATGCATTATCAACGTGTTTCTACATAAAGTACTTTGTGTATTTGGTAATTATGATTATAAAGATTTCAGTTTTTTAAAGGTGTTTTGGCAAGCATTGTACTAAAAGGTCATAGGATAAATCATTATATATCTTGAATTGGGCTTAATTAAGGCTAATAATTCAATTATTTTATTATTATTATTTTTTCTTTTCTCAAAGACAACTAATTTTAGTTTTACAAAATTTGTGGTCTAGGTATAATCCCTTTAAAAAAATATAAATAATAAATAAATAATAAAATAAAATAAGAAAAAATAACATTAACTGTCTTTGATTTAAAAATATAATAATAATAAACATAAAATAAAAACACTGATTGTATGCTGAATTATAAAGTGTAGGATGAGTAAATTTAAAATATAATATAATAAAATAAAATAAAAACACTAATTGTAGCTGATTAAAGTGTAGGATGAGTAAAAGGTAACGCTAGCGCTAAAAGCTTCTTTTATTAACATTTCAAAAAGGAGCATCTATACGGTTGTTGCTAAATAAGCATTACATTTTAAATGCTAAAAGCTAAACGCTCCATATGCATTCACATGTTAACCATATGCTTTTTTGTCTATTCATAATATTGTCACTCGTGTTGTATGGGTAAGCTTATGTATTTTAAAAAAAATCCCCAATTCAATGGATTAAATTTATTAGCCATTTAATATAAGCTTACCAAACAGCCCCAAAATGCCTAAATATTCTATAATCATATTCACCAAATAAATAAGTGCTTAAAGTAAAACTAGTCAATAAATTCATGTCTTCACCGTGTAACCTAACCATAGTAATCTACTTAAATATTTTGACAAGGAGCTTCTAAGAGCATTTAGAAGCGTTAATATCGCAATGCATCGAAGTGTAGTTTCATGTGTAACACAAAATTTAATCATCCAATAAAAAGAAGTCGGTAAAAAAAACATTTTTTTTTTCTTTTTTTATGTATAAACTCATGGTTATTTAGGTAATTACGTATTTTAATATTATTTATTAGTTAATATTTATAAGCTCGCAATGCATAATGCATAATTCTATAAACGAGGAAACGCAGGTCACGTGTTGCGGCGACTTTTTAAAATCTACATTTCGCAATGGCTTCTTTGATCATACATTTCTTAGCGTGTTTGTATATGTTATTTTCTCAATTCGTTTACTCGTCAAAAGCTAGAGAAATAAAAATTTAACGATATAGTCTTTTATAAATGAAAACCAAACAAAAAATACTACAAGTTTGAAAACGCTTGTTACATTTACTTACTATTTTTTACTTATAATTTAGTAACTTGAACAATATTAGTTATCTTTGGAACCTATAATAGCTTCAAAACTATACCAAGTAAAATAATAATAATAATAATAATAATAATAATAAAAATAATAATAATAATAATAATAGTAAATAGCATTTACGGAGTCTCATTTATTTTATTTAAAAAACAAAGAATAAATAAGAAAAGAAAAAAAAAAGAAAAGAAAAAAAGGAAGAGAATAGCATAAAGAAATAAAAGAAACGCATGCATATTAAAATTATCAATCTAGCCATTTGATTCAATTATAGAAAGTGTTCAATATACATTTATGAATGTGGTTTTACAACGTTTAAGGTGTTTTGTCTTTTTTTAATTTACAAATTAAATAAAGTAATTACTATAACTAAAAAACAATGGAGTTCTAGCTTATTATGAATTGGATTTTGCTATTCATGTGATAAAACTCTATTGTTATTTTGTTATGGTAATTAATTTATTTACTCATATGTAATGTAATATTTTAAAATGTAATATATAGTGTAACATACTAGTATGTAATATGTAATGTGGTGTACTAATATGAATATGTAATGTGGCATACTAATATGTAATGTAATGTACTAATAAATTAATTAATTATCATAACAAAATAACAATGAGTTTTAACATATGAATAGTAAACCTTCATTCATAATATGCTAGAACTCTATTGTTAATTTGTTATGATAATTCATTTAATTAATATTATAAATCACAGAAAGACAAAACAACTTATAAATAGTAAAACCCTATTCATAAATGTATATATAGAGTAATATAATGCAATCGGCTTATAGTTTGTGCTAACACATACATTAGCTAGTGCATCTGCTAAGTCTATATTATTTCATCTATAATCGTTATACGCATTGATAATTAGTACTAGCAATAAATGCATTAACCAATACGTAGCCAAAATCACTACGACCACACATTCCAACACAATTCAAAAAACCTTAAAGAAATTAAATTCTCTATTAAAGAAAAAAAAACACTTATTGCCACCTATGGTCCTTTTACACTTATAAATATGTCATCTAACGTTTTTATATAACAAATAGCTATTGCTAAACTATTGCAAACTGCTACTGCTAGATTTACGAAACATAACATAAGGGAGTGTTTGGGTAAGTTAATGCATAAACGCTTATGTTTCCAAAAAGTAGTAATTTAAGGGACTAATCTTATTAGCCATTTAATAAAAAGCTTTCCCAACCACCCTTATAAAACAAATGGAAATAATTTGTAATCATATTCACCATGAGTACATTAATTCTTATAAGTCTCAACATGTTTTAGCTATAAATATATACCATATATGCATTTACATTCACACTTAAACATTACATATGACATCTATTCTTCTTCAATCCCCTAAGAACACTCACTCCGAGAAGCTAAGTTATGATGGGTCTAAGGGAACCCTTCTAAGAGCCACTACGGCCTCATCATCTACACCACCATTACCCCTGCCGGAAATACAACCTGCTTTTGGTTAGTTAGCGGCGATTTCTAGTAGTGGTGCTTCTTCAAGCAGTCCACTTACGCTTAGCAAGCATAAAGTTGAATACCCTAATGACATTCTCCACAAGAAAGGAGTGAGAACAACCAACAAATCCGGCAGGCGTTGGTCTCGAAGAACAACGACCTTCTGGATTTAAATGAGATACCGGATGATAATGAGATACCGGATGATGATGGTGATGCATTAACATCTTTCGATGACCGTCATTGTTTTATTTTATGATTTTTTTTGTTCGGAGTCCATATAATTTTGTTTCACTCCATAAATGCCTAGACAATCAACTACTATTTATTGTTTTGTTTTGTTTTTTTTTTTGTGATAATAAAAAACAATCGAGTTCTAACATATTATGAATTGGGTTTTACTATTCATATGATAAAACTCCATTGTTATTTTTGTTATGATAATTAGTTTATTTATTAATATATGATATTGTAATATGTAACGTAATATACTAATATGTAATGTGGTATACTAATATCTAATGTAATATACCAATAAATTAATTAATTACCATAACAAAATAACAATGAGTTTTAACATGTGAATAGTAAACCCCTTTCATAATATGCTAGAACTCCATTCTTATTTTGTTATGATAATTCATTTATTTAATATTGTAAATCACAAAAATTCGAAACTTACAAATAGTAAAACCACATTCATAAATGTATATATATAGTAATATGTAATGTAATATAGTAATATGTAATGTAATATAGTAATAGTTTAGACTATCACATCCATTAGCGAATGCATCTTCTAAGTTTGTATTTTTGTCTATAATAATTATAGGCAATGATAATCAGTACTAGCAATAAATGCATTAACAAATAGGTACCCGAATCACTAAAACCACACATTTCAACACAATTCAAAAACAAAACAATAAATGGTAGTTATTCCCTCCGTCTAGGCATTTGTGCAGTGAAACAATATAGTCTAGACTCCAACAAAAACATTCAAAAACAAACAAAACGGTCATTGAAAGATCTTTATGCGTCGCCATCATCATCCGGTTTCTCGTTTAAATCAGGAAGGTCGTTGTTCTTCGAGGCCAACGCCTGTTGGATTTATTGGCTGTTCTCACTCCTTTCTTGTGGAGAATGCCATCTTAAGTTCCCGTTGAGGGCCTTATTGTGACACATGTTACGCTTGCATATAGGGCATTCAACTTTATGCTTGGTAAGCGTAAGTGGACTGCTTGAAGAGGCACCACTACTAGAACCCGTCGCTAACTGGCCAAAAGCAGGTTGTATCTGCGGCGGAGGTGGTAGTGCTGTAGATGATGAGGCCGCATTGGCTCTTAGAGAGGTTCTCCCAGCCCCATCAGAACTTGGCTCATCATAGCAAGTGTTCTTGGGGGATTGAGGAGGAGTGGAGGACTGGAGGCCATATGTAATGTTTAAATGTGAATGTAAATATATATACTGTATATATTTATAGTTAAAGAATGTTGGGAGTTATAAGCGTTAATGTACTTACGGTGAATATGATTACATATTATTTCCATTTGTTTTACTTTTTTTGGGGCTAGTTGCGAAAGCTTTTATAAAATGGCTAATAAGATCAATCCCTTTAGTTGTTGCTCTTTGAAAACACATAAGCTTTTATGCATCAGCTTACCCCAAACACTCCCTTAGGCTATGGTTTATAAATTTAGCACTAGCAGTTTGTAATAGATTAACAATAATTGTTTGTTATATAAAAAACGTCAAACGCTCCGAATGCATTCACATGTTAACCAAGTGATTTTTTGTGTCTTCATGATATTGTCACTCGTGTTGTATGGGTAAGCCTATGTGTTTTTTTTTTTTTTTTTTTTAAAAACACCAATTCAACGGGCTAAATTATTAGCCTTTTAGTATAAGCTTACCCAAACACCCCTTAAAATACGCTAAAATATTCTATAATTATAATCATCAAATTTAGATAAGTCCTTAAAGTAAAAACAAGTCATGTCATCACCATGTAACCTACCATTATAAGAATTGTTATTGATAAAACAGGTCAAGTCTCCATGACCTATTGATCGCGCCAACTAGGACAATAAGCTCTTGTTTGCAATGTGATTTTGCATGGGTCATATAAATTGATATTTTCTTTTCCTTTTTTGTACTCTTTTTTTTTTCAGTGGATTATATATGTATATGTTTGTTGAAATTGTATGAATTTATGTTATTTGTATGTAACATGTTGCATGTTAAAAAGAATGAGTCGCCGTCGACGAGGATCAAAGTCGAAGGATATCATCAGCCAAATGCCGGATGACGTGCTTGTTATGATACTGTCTTCTTTGCCTATAAAGGAGGCGGTGGTCACCAGTTGTCTCTCCTCTAGATGGAGGTTCTTGTGGCGTAATGTAACACGATTGAACTTTGAGGCTACTCCATATTTTCTTATGGAGTATGATCCTAAGTGGTATCAGTACATGAATCAGGTGAACAATGTCATACACAGCTACAACCACTCAATTGTTCAAGATTTCCGGATCCATTTCAATGTAGCTACTCGTCATAGTGCTGTTATAAACGAATGGCTCCAGTATGCGGTAAATAAAAAAGTTGAATTTCTTGAATTGAATTTTATGGGCAATTATGATGATTATGGGGAATATTATGTCCCTTCAAGATTATTTGACACACAGCTTAACAGAAGGCCATCCTCAAATGCTATGTTTGTGGAGATATTGTCTCTCAAAAAACTCGTCTTGAAAAAGGTTGACGTGACGGAAGCAATTCTTCAGGAATTTTTAACAAACTGTCCCCATCTTGAAACGATTGTAATCCATTTCTCATTTTGCTTGAAACATATCCGTGTTGGTGGACGAGCTCTTAACTTAAAGCACTTTGAAATATGGTCATCATGTGTTGTTCAGTCCATCTATTTATCTGATTTTGACCTTCTATCATTCACCTATAAAGGGCCTTCGATAGATTTATGTCTTACTAATCTTCGAAAACTTAATAAAGTTGACATGTATGAAGGATATGTAGGGTGTAATCCGCGTAATGTGTTCGATCAGATATCAACATGTTTTGTGTCCCTACAGGCTCTTTCTATCAAGATACATGATGATAAAAATCCCATGGTTAGTTTCCCGTCTCTCTTGTGTATGTATTTTCTTATTAAAAATATATGACATAGTATTATATTATCTTGATTTACAGAAGAGCAGAAATCTTGATTCTTTTCCTATGCTGCCAAACGTCAAGAAATTAAGACTTGTGATCGGTGGTAGAAAATCTGATTGTCTTCTAGAATTGGCTTCGATATTGAATGCATGTCCAAATTTGCACACATTTGAAATTAAGGTACTTGCTATATGTTAACCAACTTAATTCTACTGCACTATGCAATAAAAATATAAGCAAATTATTCATGGGGTCTTTTTTGCAGCCAGTTTGGACATCACCGATCATAAGTAAGGGGAAAGCAAGGGATGCTACTAATCCCATTGAACACCTGAAACTTGTTAAAATCATGGGCTATTACGGTCGAAAATGCGACTTGGAACTTGCTGAGTACTTGATGATATTGGATACTAATTTATAATCCATGAAAGTCAAACACGAAAGTCAAAAGAGTCGTTTATGTATATGTATAAAGTGTAGGGTCCTAGAATGACAAAGACAAAGTTAGAAACCGTTTATTCGGTTATAGTAGTTAGAAACGTTATGTTAGTTAGTGAAACGTTGTGTTGTTTAGTTGTGTCGGTTCATGGGTTATAAATACCCATAAAACCCAAACCTGTAAAAACTAATGATTGATTATAAATAAAACCTTAGTATTTTTTATACTCGATTGTTCATAGAAAGAGTTAGACTAACAGTGGCATCAGAGCCAAAAGGTTCAGGGAACTAGAGATAGAAAAGAAAGTACCAACGATTCAGGGAATCGTTTTAGAGAAGAAAAACCAAAAGGTTCAGGGAACCAGAGACAGAGTAGAATACTAACGATTCAGGGAATCGTTCCAGAAAAAGAAATAGAAGAGATTGATTCAGGGAATCAATCAAGAGAAAGAAAAAAGAAGAGAGAAACGTACCGGTTGTGCGAAACCACCGCCGGAGAAAAAGAGAAACCATACCATAACCATCATTACCGAAGAAGAAATTGAAACACCGATTAACCACCACCGTTTGATTAGAAGACCGTTTGATTGAAAGAAAACCAGAAGAAGAATAAAAAAAGGGGGCGACCAAGGTTTGCCTAATTGTAGGAGAAAGAAGAAGGTAGCAGAAGCAGCGTGTATTTGGGGATAGAAGGAAGCAGTAGCAGAAGTGGTTTTGTTTGGGGATAAAAAAGGAACGCAGCAGTTTTATTATTGGGTTGTTGTGTTTGGGCCTAAGAAACGCATAAAGGGCCTGCTTACATCAAAAGGGGAAATACAAAATATACAGGTTTTATTTTCAATACCTGTGATCTAGTTTTGTTTTTCTCTATTAGTAGAATAGATTTTCTATTACAATTCGTATTAGGAAAAACGTTTAGAATTGCTTGAGAATTATTGTGATTAGGCAGAAAGTTTAGAAGTATTAAGATTATATTGGTTTAGAAGTTGCGTATTATTATTGTGGATTAGAAAGAAGAATTTAAGGTCGAACATTATTAGAAGTATATTGATTGTAGAGGAAAATTAAATTGAAAGATATGACGGGAGATAAAAACGAAAATAGAGTTGTTTTCCCCACATCGTTACCATCATATCAATGCCCTGTTTTAAACAATACGAATTATACATTATGGGCATTAAGAATGAAGAAGATATTATTGGCAAATGGAGTATGGGATTTAGTAGGAGGAGTAAGTGCATCAAAAGAGATTGATGTAAAAAAGGATAGTTCGGCGTCAGCATACCTATTTCAAGGGTTACCAGAGGATTTGCAAATGCAAGTTGCGGGATGTGAAACAGCAAAAGAAATTTGGGATTCACTAAAGGATAGATTTATCGGGACAGAAGATGTACAACAGGCACACTCGCAACAACTTAAATCAGAATTTGAGAGACTAGTAATGAAAGAAGATGAAACAATAGATTTATTTGCCGGGAAGTTAATGAGTATTGTTACAAGGGCTGCTACATGTGGATTGACGTTTGATGAACAAACAAAAGTACGAAAATTACTTAATGCAGTGCCAGATAAGTTTGTACCAGTAGTAGCAACCATTGAAATGGTTGTTGATTTTAAGACTGTAAAGTTGGAGGAGATTATTGGAAAACTTAAGACTTATGAAGAAAGGCTTAAGTTTAGAAAAGGAAGTGAGGAAGATAATAGTGAGAAGTTATTGTTCACACGTCAAGGAAATACAGAAATTATGAAGCAACTATGGAAATGTAGACGAGGATGGTGTAAATCAAACACGAGGAAGAGACCAAGGAAATTCACAAAGATAGTAGGATAGTTATGATAGAAACAACAGAAACCATGGAGATCAAACTACCATAGGAGAGCACTAGAGAAATAGAATGTTTAATTGTCATGAGTTTGGGACACATTGCTGCAAATTGTCCAACCTAAACCGTTAGAGAGAAAAAGAAACTTGTTGTTCGAAGATGACGAACCACACTATTATGTTACAAGTAAAGATGAAAAGGAAGAAGTCCGGAAAGGGAAAGGAATTGTCATTCCAAAAGAAAGTTAGAAGAATGCGGTCAGAGATAGAAATGATTTGAAGAGTAAATTGAGTTTTGGAGTTTGAAATGTTTCAGATGTTAGAGATTAAGAAACAAGAGTTTGAGAAGATAATGAGAATAGAGAAATGGCATTTGAGAAACAAATGCAGAGGAGAGTTAGAGAACCTCAAGGAGTTGAGAGATTGCACAAGCAAAGAGATGAAAGTTAAGATCAGAAATGAAAGTTTTGATGAAAGAAGACATGGAGTTACTTTAGACATAAAAATCTAGAAGAAGAACCAAGTATTGACAAAGGGGGAATGCAAGAAAGCATCAAAGGACGCCATCAAGATTTCAGAATAAAAGCCAGTTTGAGAAAGACATTAAATCAAGCAACAAGAAAGATGAACCGAGATCGTGATAAAGAACAAATTATTGGAATGCAGATTATGAATGATACAAATGAAGGAAGATAGTGACAAAGGAGCCCAAAGATGATCGAGATGAGATTGAAGACAAGGAAGAAATAAGTCAAACCAAGAAGAAAGTTCAAGAATAGTTCGTGTTGAAGATCAAGACAAAGAAGTGGTAACCCAAGCCAAGTTCAAAGATAATGATAATGGAGCTTGAAGTATCGAATGACATGGATTAATAAATTAGGGAGGAGTATTGGATACTAATTTATAATCATGAAAGTCAAAACAATAGTCAAAAGAGTAGTTTATGGTATATGTATAAAGTTGTTGGTCTCATATGAATGACAAAGACAAAGTTAGAAACGTTTATTACGGTTTATAGTGTTAGAAAACGTTATGTTAGTTATGTGAAACGTTGTGTGTTTTGTTTGCGGTTCATGGTTATAAATACCCATAAACCAAACGGGGTAAAAACTAATGATTGATTATAAATAAAACTTTGTATTTTCTTATATTCGATTGATCTTAGAATTAGCTGAGTAACAGATGAACGCTGCTGTTGCACTCAAGAAGATTGTGATTGATCCTTTTAGATACGATAGTGGGCTAAGTCAAACTGCTATAAATTTCATACTGAACTGGGAAGTTGCTCGATCTACTACCAATGACCAGATTAAATCAATATTGCGTCCAGGTGTTGAGCTCTGCGTACTCGAAGATACACATTGACTTCATCAACAATGTTTTGCTGCAAGTTGCTTAAAGGAATCAATGCAACTGTTATTTCTTTGATTCCTAAGATTCCTACACCAAATAAGTTTCAGATTTTAGACCAATTGCTTGTTGCAATGTCTTGTACAAGTGTTATTAGTAAGATTCTACTAATATTAAATCAAAGAAGGTCTGAACAAGGTTGTGGGGCTCAATCAAAGTGCTTTTATACTGGAAGACATATACAAGAATATCTTATTACTCAGGAGCTTCTTTACATAAGGATAAAAGAAGAATGGAGCAAAGAGATGTGCTTTAAAGATGATTTGCAAAAGCTTTATGATTACAGTGAGTTTTGGCCTTTCTTGAACAAAAATCCTCACCATTTGGTTACAGTCAAATGATTTCACTGGTTATACATTGTATCAATCTGCTGCTTTTCTCAATATGTGATGAAATGGGCAATTATGGATACTTTAAGGTGAAGAGGCTTAAGACATGGGTGATCCTATATCACCTACTTGTTCACGTTGGTCATGGAGGTGCTCACATGATTTTTAACAAGTAACATTACAACAGGATGGTAGATTCAGGTACCATCTTGGATGCAAAGAATTCAGCTCACAAAATCTCTGTTTTGCAGACGATTGATGGTTTTTTGTCATGGTGATATAAATTCAGTTAGAATTGCAAAGATTCCATTAATGAATTCAGCAAATACTCAGGGCTATTCCCAAATCTCAAGAAGTGTCAGTTTTTATTGAAAGTATAAGTGAAACACTCAGAAGGATCTGTTCAATATTGTTCCTTTTTCAGTGGGAAAGATGCCTATGAGATATTTGGGAGTGCACTTTTTTGCTAAATGTTGTGAGTATATCAGATGTTAAGTGTTTGTGGACAATGTTAAAGCTAAAGATTGGTGACTGAAAATAGATTCTTATCCTATTCTGGAAGAGTTCAACTTATTATCCTCTGTTCTTGCTTCAATGCAAACTTACTGGGCCTTGTTTTATCTTCTTTCTAAAATGTTGTGAAAAATTGATAAGCTCTTAAAGGTTTCCTTTGGAACCCTGGAGTAGCAAAAATGGTAAGATCTAAGATTTGCTGGAAGGTTGTTTGCAGACCCAAAGATCAAGGTGGGCTTGGTTTTAAACCTTTAAGAGAGTGGAATGAGTCTTGCTTATGAAAAATGTGTGGAAGATTGTGGAGGTTGAAAATTTATGGGTTGAATGGGTAAACAGAGTAAAATTGAAAGGAAGAAAATATTTGGGATATAGAGGTGAATGATAATGATGGTTGGGTTGAAAAATCTCATGGCTTTAAGAAATAAAATGAGATCTCATTCATTCAAAATTATTGGTAATGGTGAAAAGACTTCTATAGGTATGATAATGGAATCCAGTTGGTGTTTTATCTGAGTTTTCACAAAAAGAACATCTATGATGCAAGATTCAATGATTTCTGATTGTTGTTGTGATCACATTGAGAATGGTGCTTGGAAATGGCCAACTGAATGGTTTGTTAAATTTCCAATTTTGGCAACAATCAGGGTTCCTTCTCTTTGTAACTCACAAGATAGGACTGTTTGGATTAACAGTTCTAATAAGATGGTGGATTTCAAAATAAGTGAAGTTTGGAAAGATGTGAGAACAAGTTATCCTATTGTTCCATGGCACAAGATAATCTGGTTTTCTCAGTGTATTCCAAGACACACTTTCATTATGTGGCTAGCTCTGCATCAAAAGCTCCAAACTCAAGATATTATTGCTAAGTGGAATACTGGATTAGCTTTAAAGTGTGCTTTATGTGGGCAAGGTGGTGACTCAGTACCTCATCTGTTCTTTCAATGCAAGTACTCAAGTAAGGTGTGGACTGCCCTTAAAGGGATGTTTTATATGGATCAAGTTGGGGATGACTGGAATGGTATAGTTGATTGCTTAATGTCAATGCACCAAAAGAATAATATCAAAGGTGTTCTGAGCAAGATTGGAACTGCAGCTTGTGTGTATAATGTGTGGCATGAAAGAAATCTAAGACTTTTTCAAGATGAGCATAAAGATGAAGAAACACTGATCAAGATTGTGAAAGATGAAATCAAGTGGAAGCTCATGAGTTTGAATGTGAAAAAGTCTGCTGCAGTTATGCTTACATACAAAAAATGGGACATTGATTTGACTAGTCTTGGTTGAGCTTCATGGATTGCAGGTGTGGAATTTGATGATTCCTGCAGATTATATGGTTTTTAACCAAGTGTTCTCAATTCTTAGTCATGAATTGATGAGTACTTTCAGATCAGCATAATGAATGGCCTTGTATCTTGATTCTTTTTTTTGACTTAAACTGTGGGCTTTTTTTGTAATATCAGTTGGGGGTGGAGTAGCTGATATTTATAAAAGAACTCACATGTTTTAAGTCAGTAAAAGAATCATAAAGTAGGTTTCTCATTATGAAGGGTAGCTGATCTAGGAGGGGAATGCAAGTTGATAGGAATTGAGAGTTGTGAAAGATGAAACTTCATGGTCCTATCATTGCATTCCCACAGGAGGAATGGTTGGTCCTCCCTCAAGGAGAGTGTTTCCAGGTATTTGAAGCCATTCTTAGAGATGGAAATGTAGAATGCCTGGAAGAGCCCTTGACTTGGAGGGGTTATGGTGCCTAGTGATGCCATTCACTGTTCTATTATGGTTACTGTGGTTGATGGTTGAGTGATCATAATGGAAAGTGTAATGGAAATGTAGCTAGATGGTTGTGCTATAAAGGTGAATTGAGATTGAATCAGTAAAGGAAGAATGCTGTGATGAATCGCTCTACATGATCTCTGGTCTGTCAGAGTTGTTTTGTTTAGAGATTGTATGTTTGTGTCAGCTGATATTGGATGTTTGAGTATAGTCTGTTTGTTTCTGGTTGGGTTTGTCCAATCAGTGTATTCTTCCTTGTACTTTACAAATATTTGGAGTAATATATTTCACCTTTGCACAAAAAAAAAAAAAAAAAATGTTTTGCTGCAGGTTTATACATTCCGTTTACTTAAATGTCAAGTTACAAAAATACTAAACGTTCCAACAATGTTTTTCGATAACGTCTATTCACTAACTTAGATTTATTGTAATATTTCTTGGTTTGTGTTTTGCTTCTTATATGATGTACCAACACTTATGAGTCATATATAAATCAATGTATGTGTGAATTGATTGTCCGCCCATGGACAATAGACTTTTCTTGATGATTGTTGTGGACTTTTATAGTTTTGAATCTCCATATTACGATAAGCATAAAAAATTTGTAAATCATAATTTATAAAATATTTTGAGCTGCCCTTTTATGTGATATTTGCATCATAAAACTTTTAGCACGTTCTGACGAAGTTTAAATGATACATTATTATTGAAATGAACAACATAGAAAAACGACATATTAAGTTACCAGCTTGTTTGAAGTTTACGTTAACAGATTAGTACAAACTACAAAGTACTTATTAGTTAAAATCACATAATACTTGCAATCCTTATGTTATTAATGTAAACGAGACGAAACAACTCGCGAGTTGTTCGAGATCGACTCGTAGGTATAAACGAGTTGAGCTTGAGTTCGAGCTACTCGATTATATTTTCGAGTCGAGTTCGAGCTCCGTAATACTCGGCTCGTGAAGCTCGCGAGCCTTATCGAGCTTCGATTAAATTACACTTTTACTCTTTTATATGGATAAATTTATTTAAGTTTCATACAAATCGAGTCAATTTGAGCTTAATATGCCGAGTATTTATCGAGTTCAAGCATTAATGTAGAAAATCGAGCTCGAGCTCGAGTTTTATATGACAAGTCGAGCTCGAGTTCGAAATATAAAGTTCGACCAAGCTCTAGTCCAGTTTCAAGCTTGAGTTTTATTATTCCAGTCAAGCTCGAGCTTGGCAGTGCTCGGCTCGACTCGGCTCGTTTACACCCCTAGTTGAAAGCTTGAAACGACATCGGCTGCTACAACAAATGTATATATACGTGTATTAAATACCAGCGCATTGCGATGATGTAATTTTTTATCAGTTAAATCGTTAAATATTTTACTTTTGTTACACCAAAAATATTGTGTAAATGTCTATATAACTGGATTTCATGTGTTTTCATACAACTAAATTATAAATTCATATTCTTTATCTATTATATCATTCAGAAATATTTGTAATCATTTTGAATTATTACCACCAGAAAAGTAAGAAGTTGAATTTTAAATTCTAATCACTATTTCTTTATAAAATCGTATTTAAGTTAAAAACATTGAAATATTGTATTAATTTTATTCGAAATTTAAAGACCCTTTTATAGGTATATTTTTATAAGAAAATTGCTAAACATATATTAGATATTTGATAATTAAAATTCGTAACTTGTACCATAGTGTAGGGGTTGTTTTGAAATTTTTTACCAAGTTTTTAATATATATATAAGTGTAAAGGAATAAAAGTTAGGATGGTTTTTGTAAATAATTAGATAGTTTAAGGGTGTGGTTTGACTTGAAAAAAAAATAAAATAATAAATAAATAAATAATAATAATAATAATAATAATAATAATAATAATAATAATAATAATAATAATAATAATAATAATAATAATAATAATTAAACTTCAACATTTTTGATAAAATTGTATGTTAGTAACAAATATTGCAATATTAGGCTCATATTGTTTGCAGTTTAGAGAACTTTTCATCGGTATATTTTTTATAAATAAATCGCAAGATATTTGTTAGATATTTAATAAACAAACTTTGTTATATATAAAATAAATAAATAAATATAAATAGTTAAAAGTACAGAGTAATTATCGTAACTTGTTGCATAGTTCGTGTGTTGTTTTGATTTTTTTTTCTTCTTTTTCGTCAAAAGACATCTTCCCGATGGCAAACGCATATATAGATAATACAATGACTAGTAAAAATGAGATCCTAAACCATGTTATATGAAATGTTGGTCCCAGTAGAATCACAAACATGAAATGTATGTAATAATCTTTTCTATTGAATTGAAATATATATAACTGTCATTCATAGTATTCATTACAGATTCTAAACTATATATACAAACTGAAAAGGTACAATAAAGAGTTGTGTTGGTTCGATAGAACCAACAGTTATGTCTGTTGGATTGTAACTACTATTTGGCAGTTATGCTGTGAGTTGACTTTTCCTTTGGTTGACTTTGACTTTCGGGTTGACCTTTAGAAGTCTTTGTTTTTAACTATGTCAATGGTTAACTTCCAACATTCTCCCCCTTAAGCATTGACGTAGTTAATCTTCAATTTTGATCTTGTCTTCATTTGTACTTTGAATTTCCTTTCATCTTGTGTTTGATCTTTTGAACCAACTTTGAAGTAATAGTGCTCCAAAAGTGTGTCTTGACTTTAGGCTTTCTTCCTTTCTCATAAGTATCATTTTCTTTGACTTGTTGATCTTCCATGCTTAATTCATCATAGTCTTCTTTTGTTTCTTGTTCTTCATTATGTCTTCCTTCATCTTCATCTAGTATAATTTTTCCCCACCTTGAGTCTTCATCATCATGGAATTTTGCAAACGAATTGCTTTTATTCGTTGGCGTAGTCTTGTTGAAGCTTGTGGATGCCATTAAGAGTTGTGGTTCTAAATCTTCTTCCACAAGGTTTGATGCTTCTTGTCTTTGTTGCCTTTGAGATCTTTGTCGACAGTTTGAGGCATAATGTCCAATCTTGTTGCAATTGTAACATCTTACTTCACTTCTATTCCTTGGCAATTCTTCTTGATCTCGAGGGAATTTCCTTGCCTCATTATAGTCCTTGAATGTATCCTTCGAGTGATTCTCGTTTCTTTCATGTTGTCCGGTATTGTCATAACCTCGTTTATGTGGTGGAACATATCTTCCTCTTCCTTGATTATCATAGTGATGTCTTCGACCATTATTGTTGTCATGTCTTGTAAATAATAGTTTATCTTGATGATCGACGATCTTTCCTTTCTTAACCTTTATCCTTTCTTCGAAGGTATTTAATCTTCCAATAGCTTCGTCTAGAGTCAATATATCTAGATCGGAGTATTGCTCAATTGATGCAACAATTTGAATGAACCTCTCGGGTACGGAATTTAGCAGTTTTCGTACACGGGTTGATTCATCAAGTGTTGATCCTAGACTTGTCATCTTTGATGTAATACTTGTCATTTTCGCGGTGAATGAATCAATAGTTTCATCTTCCTCCATTTGTAACATCTCAAATTCGGATCTGAGAGTTTGTAATTTTGCCTTTTGTACTCGATCTACTCCAATATTTCGAGTCTTCAATGTATCCCAAACTTCTTTTGCATTTTTGCTATTTGCTACTTGCAATATCATATCTTCGGGTAATCCTTGAAATAGATATCCTATTGCGGTCTTATCTTTCTTTTCATCAATTTGAGTTTTATCGGTGGATTCGACCATTTCCCATAGACCATATTCTTGTAAAATGATCTTCATTCTTATTGACCATATCGTATAATTTGTTGTTGTCAATAAGGGGCATTGAAAATAGTGTGTTGATCATATTCCCTTATTGTTATTCGAACTATTCCCATCTTCTTTTCCCATAATTATTTTCATACAAAATGTCTAACACAATTTGTGTCAAAAAAAAAAAAAAAAAAAAAACGCGCTGCTATTATTTTTTGTAAAAAAAAAAAAAAAAAAAAAATCTAACGTGCTGCTATTATTTTGTGTCTAAAGACTAACAAAACCTTATAGGATTAGTTTTAATTCGGAAACTATCCTCGGAGATTATATTCTAAAATGAATAACCTAAGGTTAATTACTCTTTAAAAATTATTCCTAACTATATAATAAGCAGTGTAATCACTAGGTTATTATATTCTCTAAACCTTAACAAGATACTAACTTAAAAAAAATAAAGAAGTAACTTATCTAAAAAAACTATACAATATATTAATAAATCTAATATACTATATAAAATAATAAAGTAGAAGGGTGGTTTTTGCAAATTTGGAACCTGGGGGGGGGGGGGGGGGGTAAATAAACCCGTAGCCCTAATATTGTTTCGGTTCGGTGTTGCCCTGGCTTATTTTCGCCTCTCTTTTTCTTGTTTATCTCTTTGAAGAGATGAAACCGTCTCTTTTGGTTGAGACTAAAACTGCTTCTCTTTTTCTTCTTATGGTTGACCGCCGAATTGTCCTTGGCTTTTGGTTAACCTTCTTCTCTTCACGGTGATGTTCTTGTCTTCGAACGCTAATTGATCCTCGTGGGATTCTTCCGCTGTGTATATATGTTGAATCAAGTGGTGATTCAAACAAATCAAGGGTGCCTTGGTTTTGATTCTTCGAAAGAAACAGGTGTGTTTGTTCCTTGTTTCTTTTAGTCAAATGATTTCTGTTCTGATTGAAACAAAAGGTTTCAATTTCTTGTATTCTGATCAAAATAATAATTTTGTTTTTCGGTTGTTCGAAAAAAACGGCGAACAAAATCTGAGTGTTTTTTTTCTTTCTCTGATCGATAAACTTCGATGTTTCTGTGTTCGATAACGGCGAACAAATTGGTTTTTTTTTCTGTTGTTTGGTAACGGCAAACAAATTTTATGATAGGTTGTATAAACGGCGATTGAAGCGGGGATCGAAAAAACGGCAATCGGAAACGGCGATTGAATAATCGGCAATCGAAAAAATGGCAATCGGAAACGGCGATTGGATAAAACGGCGATTGAATAATCGGTATGTAATCTGATTTAGTAACTGGTGATTTGGGGTTGATACAAATCACAAAAGGCTGTGCTCTGATGCCACTGTTTGTCCCAGTAGAATCACAAACATGAAATGTATGTAATAATCATTTCTATTGAATTGAAATATATATAACTGTCATTCATAGTATTCATTACAGATTCTAAACTGTTGATACATAATCTGGCGCGGACTGAATTCAACGACTCTCCTTGGGCCGTTAGTCGTCTTCTCGAGTCCTGAGTAGACCTGTTCAACAAAGAGAACCCGTTAGGAGTGGACCCGAGGCCGTAGCCCCGGGATCCACCTCCGACGGTCAAGTTAGTATAGGTGATATAGCGTATCGTGTCTTAGCGTATAGCGTATGCAAGAGTTATTAGGTTTAGGGTAACCTGTTATAATCTGTCCTAGAAGGGGGTTCCAGCCATGTATTTATAGGGCATGGATTAGGGTTTAGGCGTAGAGTGGGCCGCTGTCTGCCGGGCCTGACCCATTCCTGGGCGCGGGCCAGACTATACGTCCACAAGCCCCCCAAGTCTAGTGTGACATAGTGCGTGGCTATGTTATGCTAGACTTAAGTCCTGTTCGTGGCCGCGTAGGCCCAATCAATCATGACGGTATGGCTCATGTGTGCGCAACTCAGGTGCGCGCATGGATTGTCTCCATGTGTGCGCATGGATTGTCTCCATGTGTGCGCATGGATTGTGAGAGTCTCACAATGGTGAAGGTGGATAGGTGGATCCCTATGCTGCATCCTAGATAAGGGCGTACCTTTTGTACCAGTAGCGGTGCAACATAGTGTGACAGAAGACGTGCTTCTGTGGCAGAGGTGCGCGCTGTGCGCGACAAGGTGCGCGCTGTGCGCGAACATTACATTCGTCTTTACAACCGACAGAGGACGTCTCCCCTGCGGCAAGATGGTGCGAATATTTAAATCCGTCTTTGTACAGGGCTTGCAATACTTCTTACGTACGATCTGCTTCCAAATATACCTGCGTGATGCGTACTCACACAGTGCGTATCCTGGTAGCCCCCCAAGTTTGATGGTGCTACTCGTGTAGGAGCATTAAACTTAGTTATTCAAATCCTGAAAAACACTTAATGCAAATATTAAAAGTATATGCCGCGAATCGCAACATATAAAAGATAAGGAAATAAAAAATTAGTGCATAACATATATATAGCACGTAGCATGTAAAATTAACACATAAGAGAAGTAGTAGTGCGAATTACACCTATCGTGAGGTTTTACAAACTACATAAGAGAAGTACGTAGCTAATCTACGAACGCAGTGCGCTCATGATCGTTTTTTTTTTATTATTATAAAAACAATGGCGCGGATGGATATACCATGACCGCGACTAATAGTTTCTGTTGCACGCACAGACGCAGATAAATTTATCGTGACCGCATAGACTCTAACGTTTTGTGGATGATCGCAGAGGACCACGGCTTTCGTCCAGTGCACTCATGGCGATTGACTAGCATCGTGGTGCCTGTACGTGACAGTGCGCTCATGGCGCCAGTCTGCGAAGATGTTCGAACGCACGGCCTAACGTGGGTAGATTTATCGTGACTGCGCTGTTCGCGTCTAAAAGGTAAAGTAGGTCCGATCGTGCGGACATAATGCGACTTAGGTAAAATCGTGTTTACCAAGTTTAAAAGATTTACATAAAATCTTATGAATATTTAAAAGATTTACATAAAATCGATTTAAAAGATGACATATCTTATTACCAATTAAAAGATATGCACAAAAATATTGATTTACAATTAATTGTTATCGATGGTGCGCATGGCAAAGCTTTTTGACCAAATTGATTTACAATTGGACTGTCGCATGTAATAATTGCAGTAATAAATAGGATACTTTTTCCAGTAATGTACGAATCACATATCTAATTAATGATGTCGCACGTTTGATTAATGATTCGCAGTACGAATCGATAATAAATAATACCGGCTTTTGAACCCTATGGTTGCTTTCCGGTGATGTGAGATCACGAAACTTGTCGGGTCCCACAGATGGCGCCAACTTGTTGATACATAATCTGGCGCGGACTGAATTCAACGACTCTCCTTGGGCCGTTAGTCGTCTTCTCGAGTCCTGAGTAGACCTGTTCAACAAAGAGAACCCGTTAGGAGTGGACCCGAGGCCGTAGCTCCGGGATCCACCTCCGACGGTCAAGTTAGTATAGGTGATATAGCGTATCGTGTCTTAGCGTATAGCGTATAGCGTATGCAAGAGTTATTAGGTTTAGGGTAACCTGTTATAATCTGTCCTAGAAGGGGGTTCCAGCCATGTATTTATAGGGCATGGATTAGGGTTTAGGCTTAGAGTGGGCCGCTGTCTGCCGGGCCTGACCCATTCCTGGGCGCGGGCCAGACTATACGTCCACAGTTATGTCTGTTGGATTGTAACTGCTATTTGGCAGTTATGCTGTGAGTTGACTTTGCCTTTGGTTGACTTTGACTTTCGGGTTGACCTTTAGAAGTCTTTGTTTTTAACTATGTCAATGGTTAACTTCCAACATGAAAGTCATATAAATATATATACTAGTGAGAGAAAGGATTCCGTGAGAAGAAAACGTAAAAAAAAAAAAAAAAAAATGAGAAGTATTTTTAGTCACATATTTTAAATGAGAATAGATAAATTCATCTGAGATATATCTATCTTTTGTAGATGCATCTGAAATGTGCGGATGTGATTCATTCGCATTCTTTTTATTTTAATTTTATTTCTCATTTGATCCTTACTCTGGTGAAAGGAAATTTGAAGCTAATCATTATCTAATGTGACTAATTGTTGTTACAAACTCTAGTGCTATTTTGGTTTTGATGCAAAGGATGGGCTCAGTACACATTTGGTTTGGTCACTTAAATGGAACCATGACATTATAAAAGCTGTAGGATACAACATTTTGTGGATCAAAACTTTGTTTGCGTACATAATTAATATGTTTTTATACATGACTGAAATATTAATCTCTAATGCCAAAGAAAATATGAAGAAAGTAAACTAGCAAGAACTGTATATTATACAAGATAATATTAGAGAGAATAGGGAAGAATATTGTTGTCTTATTGATTGAAGATTACTGCCAAACCTTGGGCTACATATAGGAGGATTACATAAGCTATTTTGGGTAAACCCCATAAATCATGCTAATTGACAACTAATGACAACTAATGACAGATAATAGTCTAACACTCCCCCGCAGTTCGAGCGGCGAAATCGCGAAAGCTCGAACTGAAGAAGAAAACTAAGAAAGCAAAATAAAACAATAAGCAAAAATAAAACGGGATAATTCAAAGTATCCCAAACAGTCGTCTCGGGACTTGATACCCTTGATTCGACACCAATTTAAGTCGTCTCGGGACTTACCCTTGATTCGACACCAACCACAGTCGTCTCGGGACTTACCCTAGATTCGACACCAACAACAGTCGTCTCGGGACTTACCCTAGATTCGACACCAACAACAGTCGTCTCGGGACTTACCCTAGATTCGACACTAACAAGCAATTAAAAAACAATAACTTGACAAAAGTTGGTTCTAAAACTTCAACCCCCAAAGAACCTTCCGAACAAACGGGGCGTGTTTTTCATCAGAAAAACATAAAGACCGAGCAAATTTTTTTTTTTTTTTTCTTTTTTTTATTATTTTTTTTTTTTTTTTTTTTTTTTTTTTAGGGTATACTCCAGTGCTATCATAGCGGAGCAGCATCCGACGAGTTTGGAAATCCCGTATCTATATTCCAATTGCGAGAAGCGGGATCCTGTAGAGTATTAGTAGCAAAAGTTTGTGGTAAAGTGGTTTCTTGACCCGGTAGTTGACCCGAACCAAGGAATGGCTGCTTTTGACCAGCAAGCCCATTTGTACCAAGCATCCGATCTGGTGTGTTATAATTTTGGCCCTGGTGCAAAGTCTGACCTGTGTATCCAATGTATTCTGGTCCAAATGAAGTAACAGTCTGAGGAATGTGATGGGCCAAGGGATGTATGATACCGGGTGGGGGAAACTGTTGGGCCAAGGAGGAGGGGGCTGCATATGTGGGTAAATTATGCTGTCCCGTTTGAGTATAAAGGGCAAGTGGTTGTGATATTTGGTGTGAGGCTGAAGGTAAAGTCCCTGTATTGCCATTCAAATTGCGTGATTCATTACACCCAAGTTTAGCTAATAGAGTTTGAAGGGTCTGTATGTCCACTTGGTTCAAAGATGAGTGGGATGTGTCACCTAAGTTAGGTGTACGAGTGACAGGACCGTGTACCCAATTGTGTAAGAACCGGCACGAAGCACCAAAGCGACATGAACCTTTAAGAAAGTTCCAACATGGTTTGTTTACCTTATCCGTGGACGAAGAAGAGCGACGAGTAGTTGAACCGGAATTTGCCAATAAAACCATTTGCGAGGACGACGAAGCATCACGAAAAGTGTCTTGTTCCCGCGATTTCAACCGCATCTCTTCCGTAGTGAGCATGGACCGAACGGTTTTAAGGTCCGGAAATGGCTCGCGATGAGCTATGATGGTGGATATGTTATCATACCGCGGGGGCAAGCCTTCAAGTGCAAAAGTGACAACATCATCATTGTCCATATTGGATCCAAGACTAGACAAGAGGGTGGCGATGTGTTCAATTTTGCGAAAGTATGCATCAATACTCATATCGCCAAGCTTCAAGGAACGTAACTCCGCTTTCAAAGCAATCGAACGGGTACGTTTATTATCATGAAAAAATTCGGCAAGTATGTCCCATGCTTGTTTGGCTGTTTGGGGGTTGTCAACGACAAGTCGTTGTTGAAGGGTTTTAGAGATGGTGGCAAAGATCCATGAAAGAATTATGGTGTCGATCTTTAACCACTCCTGATCAGGAGGTGGAGTAGTGCTCGTGGTTGTACTTTTGTCATCCTTGGTCTCGATATGATCCAAGAGTGAATTTCCTCTGCAGAGATTGAGAAAGAAATAAGCCCAAGATGAATAATTCATTTCATCCACATCCAACTTTATAGGTATTAGGTGATGTAGGTTGTTGAGTGCCATGAGTTTATCTGAGAGTAGAATTAAAGGTTGAGGGGGTGTAGTGTCTCCAGCCATGATATGGTGATGGATATGCTAAGTAACAGTTAAGGGTTTGTAGTAAAAGATGTATTTGAATGAAGTATTACTTAAATATGATAGAGAGATAATAATGAAACCATGCAACAACTTAAGTAATGACAACTGTTAATGGCAGCGGAAAAAAGAAGAAGAAGATAGCTCTGGTACCATGTAAGATAATATTAGAGAGAATAGGGAAGAATATTGTTGTCTTATTGATTGAAGATTACTGCCAAACCTTGGGCTACATATAGGAGGATTACATAAGCTATTTTGGGTAAACCCCATAAATCATGCTAATTGACAACTAATGACAACTAATGACAGATAATAGTCTAACAAGAACTATATATTATACAATAAACTATTACAAAGAATCATGATTGGTTAACTTCATAAGCTATAGAGGTTGGAGGAAATTGCGATTGTGCTTGTAATTACAGCCAGAATTATCATCGTTGCTGCGATTATCTTGTCCTTTTTTGTAGCAATACCATGAACATCTCTGTCATATTTGGAAAACAAAAACGGTTAACTTAATTTACTCCAATATATTTCTTAGTTTGAGCTTTGTTTTCAGTTTATTTCATATTTACGATAAGCGTTTTTGTGCAACATCTATGTGGAAAAATTGCAACATCTGTTATATAAATACACACACACATGCAACTTACCTTAGAACAAGTGCCCCAGGGAAGATGAAGGCAATGCATACAGCTGCTGTCGATCCCATGAACTGAAAGAAATACCATATGTTTGGAATGGCTATCGCAAAGAGGTAAGCTACTCCTAGCAGAATTAACGTGAGAGCCAGAAATCTTTTGGTGTCTTTAGCAAGAAGGGACTTATTTGGGAAAAGAAGCTCGTCAATGTTAGCCCTCAAAGAAAAGTTCAACAAAGGGAACACAAGCATCAAGTGTAATGCATAGCTTAGACGAACTATGTCATTTAACAATAATCCAATCGTTGAGCCAGTCGCTTGGTCAAAGTTTACCAAAATATCAGCCTCAATCGAATCCCCAAACAAGATGTACCCGAATAGCCCGATAGAGAAGTAAATAAGAGCACAAAGTACAAGTGAGATTCTGACTGCAGAAGCCATTGCAGCAGGTTTTCCTAACTCCATACCAATAGCATGTACTGCAAGATTACAGAAAGACATTCAGGTGATCAATTACAACAACAACGATAATAAAAACAAAGGTGTTTTAAGCGGGGTGTTTGGGTTTGTTTGTTATAACAGCTTTTGCTAGTTGGAACTATTTAATCAACTGTTTTAGGTTGTTTCTTCAAATCAACTTATCTAGTCATAAATAACCACATAAGCAATCTCAAAACACCCTAAAAACTGCATATATGCCGTATCAAAAAAAGCGACGAGCACATGAACAAGTTTAAGAAACAATCTCTTTTAGGCATATTGTGATCATGTAATATGGTCAAACTGAAGTTGCTCCTCACAGAGTTAATCCTTACCATTGAAATGGAACGTAAACGCTGTAACTATAACAGGAATGGCAGTAAAGAGGTTGAAAAAGGCCGCTTGATCATCTAATTGAGGCAATAGTCTGATACTCCTTGATTGACCTTTCACCACAGCAGAGACCGCCATGGCTGAACATATTCCAACAAACACTACAGCTAGCAAAACAGCTACTGCCGAGCTCATTGATAGCAATTCTGTTCATTTATAAATCAAGTCAGCTACGGTTTCAGTATCTAGTAAGATAGCTGAAGTAAAAAATCAAAACAACTTAGACGGTTGTGGGTACTGACCAACACGACGGAATAAGACCAATGGAAGCATAACAAAGACAACAATAAAGAGGATAGCAACATTTCGCGTATTCCACCAGTGAATACCAAACCATTCTTGCAATACACCCAGGTGAACCGAACCGTCACCAGATAGTTCCCCTGATAGCACATCCCCTGTAATACAACATACAAAAAGGTATACTTGCATTCATTAATCTCCCTAAAAGCTACAATACTTTTCATCTAGTATTAATTAATTCTACATCTTATAAGAGTTATTTTCACATTTTCGTTATTGTCCCTGCATCCATAAATAGAAAGCTTACAACAGACTAAAATAATTGAAGAAAAAACAGGAGTCATAAACCTTTTAGCTGAAAGTTGCATATATAGGTTTATGTCATAATCACAGTAACAAGAAAAAATTTAAGATCATCACAGAATTTATAAGCTTGAAAGAGGAACATTTCTTACAAGTTGATTGTACAACTGTCCAACTAAAACTGTTCTAATAATGTTTGTAGATCTTATATTTTACTAGTATTTTTAGTTCTAACTAACAAATTGAGTTAATAGTCAAATACATATATTAATCCAACTTACCAATAATAATGAGATAAATGATCAAACAACCAAGATTAGTGATCATAACACTAATCTGAACAGCAACAGATCCTACCCGTCCAAACGACTCATACATTAATCCAGCGTAAGTCTTAGATTCACCCGCATACGTAAACCTTAGCATGAACTCAACCGAAACATCAACCACGACCCCAACAAACACAATCAAGAAAAAAGCCGGAACTACACCTAGCACTTTTAAAGTTGCTGGAATTGACATGATTCCAGCACCTATTATGCTAGTGGAAACATTAAACACAGCTCCTGACACTGACGGCTGAGACTGCTTCTCATCTGTAGTCTTAGCCGTCGGTGTTGCAGGAGAGCTATGTTCCGACAAAAGTGGAACTATGCTCTCCGAGCTCGTAGATGGCATTGTGAAATGATTGAGTTTGTTATTTATGAAACGTGCATTGTTGTTTATTTGTAAGGTTTTTATACGTGGGGTTGAGGTTGTGTGAAATTACGAAAGTGGTCTTGGTGAGTAGGTATGGATAGAACTCATAGAAGGGTAAACTGGGAAAAGATGGATAGATGGCGAGTGGTGTGGAATTAAATGTATGTAGACGGGTTATGCAGTCAGATTATGTCAAGTTTGACAGCTATTTAGAACTAAATTATTTGATTCAAATGAATTAGATTAATAATAGGGCCGTATGCACTAGGAGAAATCTGGGATTTCGTCATACATGTTATTTTTTAAATGGTCACATAGTTTTAGTAAATTTTTTTTTATTATTTAGTCACTTATAATTTGGGACGTGTGACAGATACAAATAAGTTTGAAACATTAGTCCTACTATACATATACATATGTGACAAATATATGTCACACAATTGAACAGTGTGACCAAAGTCCATATATGGTCACATGAAGTAATGAAGTAATTGTGTATGTGGCTAAATCATATAGTTAAGTTTGTCAAACATTATTAAAAGCGACTGCTATTTTTTGTTGAATAATTAGCCACATATGAATTTGAAATGTGTGACAACTGAAAAGTATGTTTGAAGCATTAGTCACGATATGCATTTAAAAGTGACAAATATATGTCACACACTTGAACAATGTGACCAAATGTCATATATGGTCACACTTTTGCTTTTATAGTTCAAACGTTTTATAAAGTGATTTTACAATATTTCTCAAATTCTGATATCCCCCTCACATATTTTCACTACTCCCGCCCACTTTTTTCCCCAAAATCAAATTTACATTTTCATTGTCCCTCCAATAGTATGTAGGTCACATATTTTCACTACTCCCGCCCACTATTTTCACTACTCCCGCACTTATCTCATCCTCTTTCTCTCTTCTCTGCCGCCAACCACAAACCATCATTGGTTTTCTTTGCTAGTCACCTCTCACCACAAGTCAATTTTATATTTATCCACCACAGACCCTCGCGATTAGCGAGCTCCACTCCCGATTTTAGGTCCACATTTCCATGAATCAGGTACTTTAATGTGTTATATGTTCAATTTAATCATCAATTCGTGGTGTTCATGAGTCAATTTCGTGTTTGGTTAACTTTTGAAGTTAGGGTTCATGAGTCAATTTCGTGTTTGGTTGACTTTTGAAATTACCGAGGTCATAAGCCTTTTAAAATGACCTTATCAAAATTTTCAATTAGCTAATAAGCTCATCAAATAAGCTAAAACAGTTGGTTATTGATGTGGCGTATGAGCTTATTGAAAAGTTGGTGAATTATGTTTTTGTTTTAGGTTATTTGATGATAGTCTTATTGTTGATGAATAATTTTAGCTTATTTAATGGACTTATTAGCTTATTGAAAATTTAATAATCTTTATAAGGTCATTTTTTATGGCTTAGGCAGATGAGCTTATGTAATCTTATTACAAAAGTCATAAGCCTTCTGAATGACCGTATAAAGATTATTACATTTTCAATAAGCTCATACGTCTGATAAATAAGCTAAAATGATGAGCTTCTTTTATCCTGTTTATGTAAAATGGATTTTATGCTGTTTCAGGGGTGTTTTTTTTAGCTTGTTTGATCTACTTGTATAAGCTTGTTGAATATTTAATAAGCCCACATAAGTTTGTATTCTGTGGCTTATGAGTATCTTTTTGAGCTTATGAACTTTTTACGCTGGGCTTGTTTTGCTTTAAGACCGTATTTTACTGCTTTGGAACAAACATCATTTGCAATTTGTAGTTGATAAAACAATTATACTTTTGAGTTTACCTTTAAGGCTTTAATTCGTGCTGTTTGAAATTTTGACATGATTGTTGTCATTTGCATTGCAGCCTGCAAGGCTAGGGGTTCTGATCTCCGATGTCACTTTAAGGTATGTGACACAGCTTTCATTATAATTGATGTATCTATAGTATTGTGTGATGAAATATATGAGTTGTTCTTTTAGGTTGCACGACTTACGTTTGTTTTTTACTGTGTGTTTGCAGAACCCTAGAGAAACCGCACGTGCTCTCAGGAAGATGCCTTTGATCAAGGCTAAGGTATTTGGAAGATGTCTTGGTCCACAAGCAGGCTATTCCATTTACCCGTTTCTGCAGAGGTGTTGGGCGTACTGCTCAGGCTAAGAACAGACACTCCAATGAAAGCAACGCTGAGGTACGTTATTGGAAGTCACTGCTGTCTTATGTCTTAGCAGTTAATTTGTTGTTGTGTCCGTTTGCGTGTGAACACTAAATACCACTTGAGGTATATTTTGAAAGAGTCGTTATAATTATCTTCTTATGTTGAGGGTCGTGAAGGGTGTTGTTATGTTGGTTTTCTTATTAACACATTTTTAAGATATTAAGCTATTTCAAATTCGAATTCCAATGGGTGTTAGATTAGCTTTTTAATTGGCTTATAAGGATTTGGAAACGTGGGTTAAGGTCGCCTTTTTGATGGAATGGGAATATCAATTTGAGTTTGTGGACTTGAATATAAGCTCAAGTTCATGAGCTCATTTTGCAAACTAGGCACCTCTTAACGGCTTTTTCAAATATCAATAAGCCGATAAGCCATGAAAGAAGCTTTTATGACCGCTGACGCAAAACAATAATAGAGAGTGTTTTAATCATCATGCTTTTATGACCGCTGATGGGAGCCTCTAGAGTTATCGGAAGAGCAATTGTGCTAGCTTTTGGTAGAGCTGGTTGCAAGGTCAGAGAAAAATTGTACTTCAAATTGAATATTTTGTTTCCGTGATCATAGTAGGGTCCGACTCAATCATTCAGGTTCTCGTGAATTATGTAAGGGCATCAAAGGAGGCTGACGAAGTTTGCAAAGAGGTGAATTCTTGGACATATATCTCTTTTTTGTTTATATGATATCCTTTCCATTTTGAACCATATATGACTATTTTTCTGATAGATCGAGGCACTCGGTGGTCAAACACTTGCATTTAAAGGAGATGTTTCAAAAGAATCAGACGTTGCCTCCATGATCAAAACAGTGAGCGACAATTATGTCATATGCTGGATTGTTTTTCCAAAAACTATTTCCAATGCTACTGACTTGATAAAAATTGCAGGCAGTTGATGCTTGGGGAACTATTGATGTACTGGTCAACAATGCAGGTTACTATTGCTTGTTTTATTAATCAAATGTTACTAACTCTTGTTGTTTAATTCGATCTTAACTTCTTAACCGATGATACAGGGATTACAAGGGATGGTTTGATGACGAGGATGCAGACGTATCAGTGGCAGGAAGTTATTGATTTGAATCTCACTGGTGTTTTTCTATGTACACAGGTTTTGTTCTTAAACAATGTCGAATACTTAAATACTTACATTTGCTGTAACGGTTTTACCAAATTTTCTCTCTCTTTAGGGAGCTGCCAAAATTATGATGAAGAAGAAAAAGGTATTCCAGTTAAGTTGTCTTTTCTAAGACTATGTAGGTTCAATCATTTAACGCTCTAAAATCCATTCAGGGAAGAATAATCAATATCACATCTGTTGTTGGTCTGGTTGGAAATGCTGGGCTAACTAACTATTGCGCTGCAAAAGCAGGAGTCATCGGATTTACTAAATCTGTGGCAAGGGAATACTCTAGCAGAGGCATAAATGTGAGTTTCGAAAGCACCATTGTGTTTCTCATATGTTTAGAATAAATTTTAGCAGCGAATACTACTTGAATCTATAGTTATACTCATGAATAGAGATCTTTCACTATTTACAGGTGAATGCCATTGCCCCAGGATTTATTATGACTGAGTTGACTGCGAGCATTTTGGGAGACCACAAGAATAAGGTGTTAGAGACAATCCCCTTGGGTGAGATATTTCTTTCAACAACCCTTATCATTTGCTCGCTGTATATTATATTCTCTAGCTGATTGCAAAGAGAAATTTGGAAAAAGAACATGGATATACTGGTTCAGTGGTCACCATACTCGAGTGAAGAACATCTCCCGCAGCAGGTAATGTTTACACAGACTTATTGTGGTTTTAGAATTGTAACATTCATCATATACCTTAACATATTCTTTCTTTTATATGTTTAGTTTGATCATCTTAACGATCAAGGCACACGAATCATCATATACGACATTTGAGGAAGAAGTGGCAGGTTAGTAGACAAATCAACGTTATAGCTGTTCTTTTTGTTTAACAAATCCTTGGAAGAGACTTTGTTTTTTGCAGGATGTCATAAGTACCGTTGAAGAGTTGCACAGGCAGATAAAAGAGCTCGAGAACAGCAAAGTCAGAAGTTAAAGGGAACCAGGAATTGTCCATCGATGGCAAGAAAAGATATTGTTTGTGCTTCTAACTTTTGTCTTTTCTAATTAAAACAGAGACATCCAGATGATGAGATTAGTACAAAAGTTACTACTGCTAGTGAAAGTTAGTACTTCTAGTACAAAGTTAAGACTGCTCAGAGATTAAGACTGCTTGAAGTTAATACTGCTAGTGTATTAGTTACAACTGTTAGTTATAAGTTAGTACTATTGGTTCATATAGTTAGTACTGCTTATATGATATGTATTAGTTGTTTATTGTATTTGAATTTGTTTTGATATATATTTGAATTATATATATATATATATATATATATATATATATATATATATATATAGACTTCAAAGCCCGCCCTATGGGCGGGCATGACTTCTAAGCATAGACTGGTTTATTTTAGTCGAATTTAAATTATATATGTAAACACAATATAATGTAGTCGTTTATATTTGTCGTTTGGTTGTTTTTTACTATCACTATTTCCTCAATTATTAGTTGTATGAAAGCGAAACATTATACTTTCTTTCCCGCATGAAGCATATATATGTATCCAATGGAAATCACTATTATTGAAAGAATACAATTAACCTTTTAATACATTTTGAGCTAATCATTTTTATTTGTTACTTCCAAGAGAATAAATTTGATTATTAAAGTTAATAAACCGAATTATATTTGATAAAAAAAAATGTGTATCCGGGTAAAGAAAACATGAATCTACAATCTTGATCTTAAAATCTGCACTTCATTCATAATATATTTTTTCTCAAAAACCCTAATATATCCTTTTTTTCCTCTTCTCTTCTAATGTTCGGTTTACATTTTTTTGCTTTTTTTTTTATCACAGGTTTGCAACCATTAACGCTTGACATGCCATGTAATGTTTCTTTACTATATCCACAATTATTTCGCCGCTTTTTTTTTATTTTTATTTTTAAATTTTATGTTTCATTATCATTATTATTACTCCATCTGTCCCATCACATGTGTCCACTTTTATTTTTTAAGTCTTTCTTATTAAACTTTGACCATAAATGACCATAAATATTTTTATTTGTGTTATATAATACTTGATGAAAATTATACCATATGAAAATACATTTAAAACTTAATCCATTCATATATTTTCATCAAGTATTATAAGACACAAATAGAAATATTTATGGTCAAAGTTTAATAAGAAAGACTTAAAAAGGTAAAAGTGGACACTTGTTTATGTTTCATTATCATTATTATTACTCCATCTGTCCCATCACATGTGTCCACTTTTATTTTTTAAGTCTTTCTTATTAAACTTTGACCATAAATGACCATAAATATTTTTATTTGTGTTATATAATACTTGATGAAAATTATACCATATGAAAATACATTTAAAACTTAATCCATTCATATATTTTCATCAAGTATTATAAGACACAAATAGAAATATTTATGGTCAAAGTTTAATAAGAAATACTTAAAAATGTAAAAGTGGACACTTGTAATGGGACGGAGAGAGTATTATTGTTACTATTATTTTTTATGGCTTGACATTGTATCTGAAAAATATTAAGATAAACATCTTTGAAGTTTGAAGAACATGCAAGTTGCTTAGCATACTCATTAATAAGCTATTCTTATAGAGTTGCTAGAATGTCTTTTCATATTGCCAGTTATAATTAATTGTGTATCTTCTACACACTAACCATCATTACGTTATTGAAAAACCAACTATTCACTTCTCACAATATCTGTGCCGGAATCTAGAAAAGGTGAACAATGCAATTTTGATCTTACATTTCTTATCACGTTTTTGTCAACATTTGTTGTCTAATTTAGTTTTTGAAAATGAAACCCTGAATCGTTTGACTATTTAACTATATATATTTTTTTAAATCTATATTTAAGCTATCAATCTGTAGTTCTGTATTTAAGCTATCAATCTGTAGTTGCATGTGGTGTTTTTTTGTGTCTGATCATGTGTTACAATTAACTTGATTAATCATTTTACGCATTTTTCTGTATGAACATAGTAAGAGAGAATATAGTTCGTAGGGTGTTGTTTTTTTGGGTAGATGTTGATGTAAAATGTTTGTTATAGTGAGCCATGGTTATAGATCATGGGGTTTGTAAGTTTTTGAAAGTTTTTTGTCTGATGTGATTCTTGTCGTGTGTCATGGTTATAGATCATGGGGGTTGTAAGCTTTCGAGCGTTTTTTGTCTGAGGTTATTTTTGTTGAAGCTAAAATAAGTAGTTTAAACTCTACAGTAGTTCCGCGAGTGTATTTTTTTTTGTTATGTTTTAGATTAAGTTCTGATAAACTTGATTGATTATTTTATAAAAATGTTTTTTAGGAAACGGGTTAATTTGTTAGGATATTGGTGAAACATTTCGCTGTGCCGTTGTTTCATAGTGGGCAAAGAAAGTAGTCCAAGGTCTGAGACAGTTGTTTTGTGTAATATGAATTACCCATTATTGCATTTTACATGAAAAACGGCTGTAAATATCTTTAAGTGTACGCACCATTTCTTCTTAATCTGTTACCAAAATTTGGTTTAGAAGGGTGAGAAGATAATAAAGGTTTATTTGTTAGGACTTTCAGGTTACATTAACGCAGTTGTTAAGCTTAGGAATGAAATCTCGCCTAGTTATCCTTGATCCGTTGGCAAAAATTGCTAACTCAAGGCTTGTTAAGGACATGATGATTGTCCATTATAGACATGAAATTGATGTTACCTTTAAGGATGAAGAAGGTTGTTGCGAAAAACATGAACGTCTGCGCGATTTATTTTCTTTCTTTGATAAGATGCGGTTAATGGAGATTTGATGTGGTGTATGTTTATGGTGTTGAAGATCTTTTTTGGTTTGACTTTCTGTTTGGTATATCTCACGGGAAGTCAATTGGGTCATGTAAAACTTAGCTTAAGTTTGTTTTAGATCACCTTAATGTATATAGGTCATATCTTTTGGGAAAGTTGTTCAAGTTGGCTGTTTATGGTTTTGAAACAGTGTCTATCTTTAATCATCTGTGACGTACTTCTCTTTTGATGTTCTGAAGGGCAACCGTGGGTATGTACAAACAGATTGACTTTGAACAAATATAATCTTATTTTAGTTTGGTTTGTAATTGTTTGCTGATTAGTTAGACCCTTTTATTTGTATTCATTATGGCTATTTATTAAGGTGTTTTTAATCACACTTTGAAATTAAAAAATACAACTTATTTTTGGTATGGTGCTCATCTGATAATACATACAAATTAATAGGTATTCACCGTGGCTATTCAATAGGATAGATTAAGGATGTATTCTAATAATACTTGACTGTTAGTTCATGTATACATTTAATGAATATAGATATGTAATTTTTTTTTTGACTTAAATATGGGTATTTGGATAAAGAAGATGTAATGGTACAATCGTGAACATATAATTTTAGTTACGATATTTTGTTGTTATATTACCTAATGTTATCATTTTTTGTTTTAGCAAGTTTTGTTCTCCTTTGGTTTTTAAACCGTCACTATTTCCTCCTTTCTTATTCACATGAATATAAAGCACTTTGTGTGAACTTATAAAGGCAGATATATATTGAGGATATATATAGTTTACAAAATGCTTCATCTTCGTGCGAAGAAGAACCGAGGGGGTCAGAAGCAAGGAAATAGAAAGGTAGCGAGACAGTGTAAGGAGGTAATTGAAGTTTGTTTTGAGTTACTATGCACCAAGGTAATTTTTAGTTGTTTTGAACTGTTTTAATCCTTGGTGGTTAGGTGTTTTATTTTACATCGTGATTAAAAATGTCATGGCGTTGTTAATTATTTCATCAAATCGTTGTTAGTCTGTTGCAGTTGTATGACATTGTTATATATTGCAAGGATTGAAATTTGTTTTGTAAGGATTGAAAGTTGTTATTTATGTTGATATTGAAGTGAGCCGATTAAGGTGGGGTATAGTTTAGTGGGTGATTACGTATGATCCTAAGCTTTCTCTTATCTTTTTTACATTAAATGTGGTTATGGAGCTTCTAAAGTGGGTGCAAACTTTTTAAAAAATCATATGAGGCACTGCATTGTGATTTATAAAGGGTCTGATGTACTTCGAACTTTGAATGTGTATGATATTCGAGTGGATAATTATTTTTGTGATTTGTTAGTTGAATCGAATATGGTTTTACAACGTGATTGTGCCTGTCGTAATACCTAATCCAATTATATTGGGCTGACCGTTTGAATCTTCAGGACTGAAAGAACCAAGATGGATCAGCAATTCTTATGCCGTTTTAATTTGGGAACCAACCCAAAATACCAGGTTCACATTCGTATATATATATATATATATATATATATATATTATATATATATATATATATATATATATATATGATCGTTGAATTTTTCCTGATGATGTTTTGCACTTTTAGTAACACAGGAGTATAAGTGTATAACTTATTGCAACGGTTTGTTTTGCAGAGATTGCCTAAAGTTTTCAAGGAGAGATTTTACGATGATGAAGAGTATATTTTCGTTAATGGCAATAACAGATGCAGATATGTGTGCTTAGTTAGGGTGGTTGAAGGTGAAATTCAGCTTTATGGAGATGAGTGGGGAAGCTTTGTTCAAGATAATGTACCACTATCAGTCAAAAGACTACATTTTGTGAAGGAGGGATTAGACACTTTCTACGTCACCGGGTATAATGAGGATGGTAGTGAAGGCCCTGGTTACGATAGGCGAGTTGTGGGGTCTAGAGTTGTGAGGTGTTTGGCCAGGTTTATGGTTGGAGGACAGGTATGAATGTTTTGTCTTTTCACTTTTACATATAGGTTGGAATTGAGCATATTTGTATACATTATGAGTTAACATCCAACTAAAGTAAGTACAATATAAGTTGGTCACAAAAAACTGATTGTGAGCATCGTTTTAACTCCTTTAATTGAAAATATAATATATATTAATTAGATGCCTGCGAGAAACAAACTATGTTTGTATCATGAAAATTATCGATTTATTTGCTTAGTTAGTCTGTTTTCCTGTTTGTGTAATTCAGATTCTACCGGGAGATTTTCTGCAAGATATATGGAAAGAAACGTTCAAAATTTATGCTAACGGGTTGAGGGTCAAGGTGAGGCATGAAAGGGTTAAATTGGATGCAAACAGTGTTGTAAGGTCTAATAGATTGTTTGGCAACCGATGGGACAGACTTGTCGATGACTTGGAAATTGGTGCAAGGCAGCGCATGGTATTCACCAATCTAGGGGATAATAAATTAAGTCTAGCGCTCTTTCGTAATGATGGCACATGCTTATATCCAGAGACCGTTTACCCAACATTGTTGAGGTTACCTGGTCGTGGAATACCATTGTATGCCATCGAAGGTTTGTATACTTTAATGTTTGATGATGTGTTTCAAATATAATAAATGTGTTGTAAGACATTGTGCGTTTTTATTGAATGCAATTTCAGACAAAAGAGCCCATCATATCTGCACCTGGGAAGGACATATCAATCACAATGATGAAAATGCTATCTTTTATGTTGAGCTGAATGGAATCGTCTTGGAATTCTACAATGTGGTAAGTATTCAAGGAATATGCAGTAATATTCTTGATTTATCCCATTTAGCTTGTATATATTTCGTTATTTGTTGATGTTTGAAGTCCCCCCCCTATGACAGACTGTACCCGTGGATTTCGCTGGCCATCATCAAATGTATGCATACAATAAGGCGCTTCTGGTGCATGATGATGAAAGGTTTCCCGTGAAGGTCCGTACAGTAAACGATACCCAAAAAACAAACAGGGAACAGCAAGTGAAGCTCACTGGGAATTTTAGAGCGTTTGCGAACATGTGTGGGTTCAGGTTTGGGAAAATGTTGCGGTTCAGATTTGTTAACATTATTCTGAAAACTGTAGAAGGCCAACAAAATGTGATCCCGGTATTTCACGTTTGTTAAGTTTATCAAAACATCGTATTAGCTTTTGGCTATCTATCTTCTAGACAATTTTAGTATGAATATCTCTCCCGTGGGTATACATGGGTAGGAATGTTTTTTTGTTGTTTGTGTATATGACTCTTAGGCGTACGAATATAAGTTATCAAACTAATGCATATGACAGTAGTATGTACATGTTATTTCGACACTAACAGCACGTTTAACAACTACAACTGATAATGTGGTTGTTATGCACTTTTGCAACTGGTTATGTGTTGCTATATCTTGTTATGATGTTTTTGTGATATTTAATGGTAAATTTATCTTTGTTATTGTACATTGAAAAAGGTTTAGATAAGGCTTTTGATTGTATATGTTTAATTGATAATTTGTAAGTAAAAAAAAAAAATCAATGGGAATGAAGGATTGATATTGTTAATTTGTATAATTAGTATACATGTTTAAACGTGAAACAACGCTTCTGTATACACAACATCCGTTGTTGATTCCGAATATTTCCCATCCTCGTTACAAAAAAGGATATTGAAATCTTTATTCGTCTTGACGTGAGATAACACCTCATAAATCTCCTTGTGTGAGAACACTTTGAATTGGAGTAACAACCACGATCTCATAGAAGTTGTGTAAACAATATGTCATTGATTATATCGACAAGGTCATGGATTGGTGCCATGATAGTCTTTTGTTGGAATAAGGTTGGTTTATAGAGGTCATCGATCAATTCCGGATAAGTTCTTTAAACTATCGTACCAATATGATATTCGGAATAAGGCATCATCATATTGTCTGCGAATTCAATTTTTATCCGTTTTATCTATTTCTAATTGATAATATCCAAACTGCAAAGTATTTTATTCTGTTACGTTCGGAACTACCCAACCTTCTATCGAGCCTTATGTTGATAGTCAATCGTGGTATCGTATAGTGGTCTCATAGATGCGGATATTGTATTGACGCGTGTATAACGATGTGTCTTTAACCATTTGCGATGACAAGAAGGATTTGTCAAAAGTAATCTAGGAGGGATGATATGTGATTATGCACCATCAAGATTAGTTTTTTTTCATAAATATTTCGTATATATTTAAGTAAAACTCAAATTCATTGGTATAAAACGTACCTTGCAACATTACAGATACCCCTTAATAATAATAATATACCCGCTACGAAAATTAAATTAAAAAAAAGCTGTAACCTTTGAGCAACTACTACATCAGTCCTATATAATCAAAAACCAAAAAACACAAAGTACTTTCGAACAACTAATACAATGGTCCCATACAATCAAAAACCACAAAACACAACGCACTAACTGTATTGTTTGTATATTAAGAAATTGCATCCATGAAATGCATCATGTAAGTGTATTTTTATGTAAATACATCAATATTTGTTTTTACAAATGATTGCCCATTTTCCTTTTATATTAAAGTCAACAGTCAAAGGACTATAAGTGAAAATAAAATTGAGTTAAAGTCAATCAATTAACTTTCCTTATTCTTGTTCATCTTATCAGACAAACATATCATAGAAAATACCAAACCTTCACCGATCAAAATACTCGTGTCCGGAAAAATCAAGATAGGCGATTTTTAGAAGCATAATAAGAGAATACAGTTGGTATATAGGCATTTTTTTGTTGGATTTACATTCCATCTGTTATACGGAGTATGTTATACATTGTAATGGTTATAGTTTAAGTTGGCTGTAAGCTTTTGGGAGTATTATGTTTGATCTTATCCTCTGCTTAATTTCATTAATCATCTTATGAGTTAGTTTTTTAGGAGCATAATAAGAGAATACAGTTGGTAGATAGGCGATTTTTTTGTTGGATTTACATTCCATCTGTTATATGTTATAGGCTGTAATGGTTATAGTTTAAGATGGCCGTGAGCTTTTGGGAGTATTATGTTTGATATTATGCTCTGCTTAATTTGATTAATCATCTTATGAGTTAATGGTTATAGTTTAAGACGGCTGTGAGCTTTCGGGAGTTTTATGTTTGATATTATCCTCTGCTTAATTTGATTAATAGTTAGTTTTTTAGGAGCATAATAAGAGAATACAGCGGGTAGATAGGCAATTTTTTGTTGGATTTACATTCCATCTACTATATGTTATAGGCTGTAATGGTTATAGTTTAAGATGTCTGTAAGCTTTTAGGAGTATAATGGGAGTTTGAATTTTGTTGAAGGCAAATCAAGTAGTATAGATTCGGAGATAGTTACATGACACTAAAAATTATAGGTGTATGTAAAGGATTTTAAACAGGTTGTAAGTAGCGGTACTTGGTTGGGTGTTGATGAAAAATATGTTTGCGTTGTTGTTTAACGCGATTGTTAATAGTACGATATTCGTCGTTGTCTACTTTGTTGGCTGTTATAGTAGTTCATTGTTATAATTTGTGGGTAAAAAAAAATAAGTTAAGGACTAAGATAGTTTTGTAGTTTGATATGAGCAGTTAGTTATTGCAGTATGTTTGTAGTTGTTATTTGCAATACTGCATTTTATGTTGTTATAGACTGCCATCGCCATGGATAATGGGGACTGCAAGCTTTGGAAAGTTTTGTAGCTCGATATTGTTGTTGAAATTAAAAATAGTTTAATATCGAAAATAGCTATGTGCTATTTTCGATACTCCTATCGAAAGTTTAATATCGAAAGTTTTGCAATACTCCTATCAGTTACCAAAAAACCCTTGCACAAGAAACGCCTCCTCTGAAAATCAGGTCATTTCCACTATGCAAAATCTATGCAAAAAGCTGAACCGCCATCATCATCAGGTAATTTTTATTCATTGGTTTTTCTTTGATCAGGTATGAAAATGTTTGTGGTTGTTTTCTTCATTGAATTGTGTGTGATAATGAGATGAATGAGTCATATTACTTGAAAACTATTTGGAATTACACATTCATAAATAGTTTCAGTTGAATGTGTAATACACATTCAATTGAATGTGTAATACCCATTCAATTCTAAACAAATTTGACCACTCTTAAATTATAGGTGTATGTAAAGGATTTTAAACAGGTTGTAAGTAGCGGTACTTGGTTGGGTGTTGATGAAAAATATGTTTGCTGTTGTTGTTTAACGCGATTGTTAATAGTACGATATTCGTCGTTGTCTACTTTGTTGCCTGTTATAGTAGTTCATTGTTATAATTTGTGGGTAAAAAAAATAAGTTAAGGACTAAGATAGTTTTGTAGTTTGATATGAGCAGTTAGTTATTGCAGTATGTTTGTAGTTGTTATTTGCAATACTGCATTTTATGTTGTTATAGACTACCATCGCCATAGATAATGGGGACTGCAAGCTTTGGAAAGTTTTGTAGCTCGATATTGTTGTTGAAATTAAAAATAGTTTAATATCGAAAATAGCTATGTGCTTGCATGATTTTTCGTCTTGATTTAGCTTATGTCATGATTAATTTAACTGGTCATACTGTCAGTACATTTATTAGGAATAGGGGGCTGTTATGTAGTTTGAGGAATGTTTTAGGAAACAAACTTCATATTACATTTATTAGGAATAGGGGGTTGTTATGTAGTTAGAGGAATGTTTTAGGAAACAAACTTCATATAATTTTACTAAACAATTTGCAAGTGCGAGCGTGATGCATGGTTTTGCGACCTTACAACAGGTTTTACCTCTCGAGGGATCTCAAGAGGCTTGCAATCCCCACCAGGCAGTGTACCTGACCGATGTAGTATAGTGTAGTGGCAAGTACCGGGGGATTGATCGTTCTCTAGGGGAATAGTGTCGTTAGGATTGAAAAACTACTCTAATAGGTCTAAGGGTGAGGGAAGATTCTTTTTGTATTTTTTTATATTTTTATAAAAGCAAGTAAAATCTCGGGTTTGAAGGAGTGGGCGGAATTAGTTGCTAGTCAACTAACCCAAATAACTACAATTGCAAATAAAATAAAATAACTGAAAATAAAAAGGTTGTGGAACTTATATGGAGAGAAATGTGTTTACTTAGATTTCCTTACTCCCTAACTATCTTTTACCGGTTGATTAGTGTGTATTAATTGCGTGGATGACGGGTGTATTCCTTAATCCCAAATCGTGGGGTGGCGTACGTACTTCCCCAACTCTACAAGCTCCTACTTCACTCCTATGTCGAGCCGGCTAAGAAGCTCCTAACATGGGATCACTAGAATTCGCTCATGCATTAAATACAACCATAAAAACCTTAGTACGCATTGGTTCATGTTTCTTAAGATGTTCAAGCAAGTTACCGTATAGGAGGTTAGCCAGTTTTCTTAAGCCTAACATCGATAAACAATCATCCAATACAATTAATAACACACCAACAACCAATAATCAATAGTTAGGTTTCATTAGATCTAAGCAAACACAAGATAAATCTAGCCTAGCATGTTAAATAAAAGACAAGAACAAGATATAATCAAACAACACATAGACATATTGAATGATTAATTGATTACTTATCTTCAATTGAACATGGGAGATCCAAGGGTATAAAACCCTTAAAAGTAGCAGAAAAATCGTCGTAGGGTTTCTCCTCACAAAGTTGCACACTAATGACTAAAAATTATGAGAATATATATAGAAAATCAGATCTGACGGCGTCACGTTATAGAGCTGACGCCGTCACCTCGCCGCGGTTAGGGTTTCTTGATGGCCTTCTTGATGCCGTCCCCTTTTAATTATCCAAAATCCTCTCTGGCGCGTCAAGGGTTGACGGCGTCACAATGGTGCTTGACGCCGTCACAGGTACTTTTCCAGCAGATTTTGAGACTTTGTCATTTTCTTCACTTTTATGCTCCAAAAACGTCCAAAATGCTTCCTTTTCCAGATTTCTTCTCCAAAGTACCTAAAATGACAAAAGGAACGATTTAGGGCAATATTTGATCAAATAAATATGATTTAGGGCTTAAATGACCCCTAAAAGCGGTACACTTTTCGCTTCATCAAATACCCTTACACTTGAGATTTGCTTGTCCTCAAGCAAATGCGCTTTTATTCTAATCAAAATACAAGTTAGGGGTCATTTAACGCTAATATAAAAGTAATTACAACAAATAGTCGTTCCACTTTAATCATAATAAGCACGGAGATTACAGACTAGCACCTCACAAGTAGTGTTTAGATACTCACATCTCTCAGGTGTCATAAAAGTATATCTCATAAATGAAAATGAATAATATCTCTCACTACTTGTCATAGCAAATAGATTACCATAGGCTTGGGAAAGGATCAAAAAACCTCCTCCACTAGCGTAAGCACCTAAGATAAACTATCAAAGAGGGCTTTTAAACGGGTTATAACGTTAGGTGTAGGGATATGATAAACACGGTTTTGTTGGATAAAGATATTTTACTGGTGGCGAGTTAAAGATCTTGATTAATTACATGTACAATATGGCGTTGCTAAGCCAAGACTAGACTCGACTTAAGCTAATGAAAAAAAATAACAAAAAGATAAAATAAACATAAAATGAAACGGGATGGTAGTCCGTATGTTTTTTCTACTTTTTTTTTTTTTTTTTTTTTTTTTTTTTTTTTTTTTTTTTTTTTTTGCATACACTTTTGCCCTACCTTCCAAAATAATACATCGTAGGGGGGTTGTATCCCCCTTACACTTGAACTTTTACATAACTTTACAATTAACTATTCTAATGACTCGAATTAAGATAATCGAAACACTTGGAGTACTTTTAAAATATTTAGCACATATGGGGGTAATAATGTTGTTCTTCCCCATTACTCCATTACACTAGTACTTTACCCATGAGTCCCAATCGTCCCAAAACAATATGTACAAGGATATGACTCGACTTAGCAACCATGTAATCAATTAGATAATTAACTTGGGGTTTAAACAAATGTTGTCACAATAATGCACTAAAATTGAGTGCATACAAGGTAGGCTAAGGCGATTTGGGTGTACATTTAAGTGGGGTGTAAACAAATTCTTACTTTAAGTAAAATGCTTAAAGTTAGAAACGAAAAGATAGGCTCTGAGGGGTGTACTAGGGGTATCGTGTACTAAAAATGAGTACAACGCAAAGGGTGTGGGAGAATTACTTGACCAATGTAGCCAATGTAATTATAACAAAAACACAGGTGTAAAACAATGGGTTAATCCTAATGCCTCTTATCATGTAGTAAATCTAACTACATGAATGTAGTCTCACTTGTGGCCTCGGAATGGTCCTAACGCAAGTTCTAGAATCTAAGTGCTACCGGTACACACATCATAGCATAAATGCTTTTCTACCAATTCTAGGGGCGAACCTCACATATTTGGGGGTGGAAAATTTTTTTAGTGGTACGGTTTTGTGCTAGTCATATAACTCCTATCCGTGAGACGCTCATTAAGATCAAAGTTTCACTCCTATATGTTGTAAAAAAATTTAAATTTGGCACTAAAATTGCCTTAACAGGTATTTCTCTCAGTTTTATTACACATCTACCATTAAACAAACGAAAAATCAAGCTAATAACATTCTCTAAGGTATCGTACTTTACCCCCCCCCCCCCTTACACTTAAGATGAACATTGTCCCCAATGTTCAAATAACAAGATGTAAAAGTAAATAAGGTAAAAGAATGAAATCAAATACTCCCCTGATTCGCTCGGTGGATAAAGAGATAACATGGTTAGATCTTCTTCCAAGGTAATGTTGAAGCTTCAAGATTAAAGCAGCGCCAAAAGCTAGATTCCACATACATCTCCTTGTCCAAAATAACTGTTAAACCTGAGAAAACAAACACGAAAACCTGCATAACATCGGCGGGATAAATCTGTATAAGGATATAATGCTTGTGAAATGATTATTTTGCAGATTCCTGGAGTTTATAAGTTAGAGATTTAATAAAGCATTTTATGATTCCGGAAGAAAAACAAAACTTTCAAAAAAAATTCCAGAAAACTGTTCCTGACGCCGTCAGACTGGGGTCTGACGCCGTCAGAAGTGATCTGACAGATTTTCCATGTTAAGTTTCCGGAAAATTTCTGGAAAAACTCAATCCTTATTTCCTGGAAATCCTGCAAAATATCATTATGACTCGATACAAGCATTTGACTCAAACAATTACTAATATGTATGTTAATTTAATATTGTTATGATTCATGTTCATTTGTTCTAATAAACCGATTTGGATTTCCCTTACACTTATCTTTTGCAAAATACCTTTATATGTAGTTAAGACGAAGTTAAAAACAAAATAAAGCATTTTCACAATTTAATTTGAAACATGAATCAATAAAAATAAAAATTAAACATACATACGAAAGCAAATAAATCAAACAAACAAACAAATAAACACACAAAGCAAATAAAGCTTGGGTTGCCTCCCAAGAAGCGCTTGTTTTTGTTCGAGTCACGAGCCTGACTCTACCCTTATTTAACGGAAATAGGGGAGGTTTTCCCTACACTTAGGATTAAGTGTGGGTGAAAGTAGCGATACACACCCTTAGGGTGGAAATATGCCACATGAGGAAAGAGTGACGGGTGAATTATATGCTCAAAGGTGCGGGATCCTATCATCATAACCTTACCTAATTCAATTGGGTTAGTGGGCGGATTAAGATTTTCTCCTAGAAAGGGATCATCTTCTATCAACTTCGAGAGACTCCAAGTTAAGAATCCACTTTGACCTAATAAACCCGGTTTAAACCCATAATGTTTCTTGTGATCAATCATAAATGGGTGATGTAAGTATGTAAGGTCATGGTTCACTCCTATATTAGCTTCTACTCCACATGGCCTAGAGTCTACTACCTTAATCTTAACATTACCCGGACTACATGGTTTGATGGGTGGATCGGGACCTTTTTTAATTCCTAAATTCACATCTAAAGATCGAAGATTATGTAACGGTTTTGGTTGAGGCTCCGGTTCATCAAAAATAGGAAATCCCCTAGAACTAAGAGTAAGGTTGTGATCACTATAAGCATTCAAACCTATATCCTCTTGTTGTGTTTGGTTCAAAGGTTCGACCTCCATCGGGATTCCTAAAGTCTCTTCTACTTCTTCCGGGTAAGTCACGGGCGGTGTGTGTGCCTCAAATGATGGTAGGACTTGTGAGGTACTTAGCGGGCTTATGTTACTAACCTCATCATTCCTTGTGTCAAGATCACCTATATCCTCATCATGGGTTTTGGTAGAATTTAAACCTAACATTTTCCCTAATATCTCAAGTGCTTCTCTAGGCATCTCAACTTCTATATCCGAATCATAAGGATCATCCTCAATATTCTGACTGCTATATTCAAATTGCCCAAAAGATTCATCATGTGTTTCTTGAGATTCATCATCATCGATCATAAAACTTAGGTCTTTTTGATCAATGTGATCATGCTCGGCTAGATCCTCCATCACATCAAGATCACCTATGTGTTCATCCTGTATTATGGTAGTGCCTAACCATGACATGCAGCTAGGTGGCTCAACTCTACCCTCATCCCCAAACAAACTTGTTTCATGATCCTTGAAATTTGTGGTCAATTGACTTGTATTAATGTTTGTTGGGTTGTCTACTATATAATAATATTGGGCACAATTCTCAATAGCTTCCCATGCTTCCTCAGCACTTAATTCCCTAAGATCACTGCCGGCAAAATGGTAAATGTCCCTTTGGGCATGTCGGTCGACATGATTGTAAAAGATTTGAGTTAGGGACCAAAAATCGAAGTTATGATGAGGGACTTTTTGGAGTAAATATTTAAAAAGAGTCCATGCATCATAGAGAGGTTCATCTTTATGTTGTTTAAACATCAAGATGTCATATGGAGTGGGTGAATTACGTGGTTGGGGGTATGGTGGATTCGCGTTCTCCATAATGGTGAACGGAAGAGTCAATGGAAATTACGAACAAAAGCACGAAGAAAATAGATAGACTAAAGAAAAACCTAGAAAAATAAAATAAAAATCTCACTAGAAAGGAATCTAGTGAGTAGACCTAATAAAATAAAAATTCAACCTAAACAATAACTATTCCCCGGCAGCGGCGCCAAAAACTTGATGCGTGGTTTTGCGACCTTACAACAGGTTTTACCTCTCGAGGGATCTCAAGAGGCTTGCAATCCCCACCAGGCAGTGTACTTGACCGATGTAGTATAGTGTAGTGGCAAGTACCGGGGGATTGATCGTTCTCTAGGGGAATAGTGTCGTTAGGATTGAAAAACTACTCTAATAGGTCTAAGGGTGAGGGAAGATTCTTTTTGTATTTTTTTATATTTTTATAAAAGCAAGTAAAATCTCGGGTTTGAAGGAGTGGGCGAAATTAGTTGCTAGTCAACTAACCCAAATAACTACAATTGCAAATAAAATAAAATAACTAAAATAAAAAGGTTGTGGAACTTATATGGAGAGAAATGTGTTTACTTAGATTTCCTTACTCCCTAACTATCTTTTACCGGTTGATTAGTGTGTATTAATTGCGTGGATGACGGGTGTATTCCTTAATACCAATCGTGGGGTGGCGTACGTACTTCCCCAACTCTACAAGCTCCTACTTCACTCCTATGTCGAGCCGGCTAAGAAGCTCCTAACATGGGATCACTAGAATTCGCTCATGCATTAAATACAACCATAAAAACCTTAGTACGCATTGGTTCATGTTTCTTAAGATGTTCAAGCAAGTTACCGTATAGGAGGTTAGCCAGTTTTCTTAAGCTTAACATCGATAAACAATCATCCAATACAATTAATAACACACCAACAACCAATAATCAATAGTTAGGTTTCATTAGATCTAAGCAAACACAAGATAAATCTAGCCTAGCATGTTAAATAAAAGACAAGAACAAGATATAATCAAACAACACATAGACATATTGAATGATTAATTGATTACTTATCTTCAATTGAACATGGGAGATCCAAGGGTATAAAACCCTTAAAAGTAGCAGAAAAATCGTCTTAGGGTTTCTCCTCACAAAGTTGCACACTAATGACTAAACATTATGAGAATATATATAGAAAATCAGATCTGACGGCGTCACGTTATAGAGCTGACGCCGTCACCTCGCCGCGGTTAGGGTTTCTTGATGGCCTTCTTGACGCCGTCCCCTTTTAATCATCCAAAATCCTCTCTGGCGAGTCAAGGGTTGACGGCGTCACAATGGTGCTTGACGCCGTCACAGGTACTTTTCCAGCAGATTTTGAGACTTTGTCGTTTTCTTCACTTTTATGCTCCAAAAACGTCCAAAATGCTTCCTTTTCCAGATTTCTTCTCCAAAGTACCTAAAATGACAAAAGGAACGATTTAGGGCAATATTTGATCAAATAAATACGATTTAGGGCTTAAATGACCCCCTAAAAGCGGTACACTTTTCGCTTCATCAGAGCGTTGGAAACCTTTTGCTTTTGTCATTGCGATCGATCAAAGTGTTGTATCATTTCGGTGGTGATCGGCTATTTATGGGAATATTTGGGGGGAAACGGATCAGCGCATAGATCCGGGCATCCTTGAACCATAAATGGTCGATTTACTCAACCCTGTAGAGGTGAGCTTAGATGTCGGGCCTCAGATTATCTATCATGCTTGTGATTAAGCCACGGCGGATATAGTCTGTACTCTCGACCAGGTTCGCACTATATGGGCAACTGTCTTGACAGCTTCTGATCTTGCGACGAATTAGTGCATGGAAGTACACACAATCTTGTAAATTATTTTATAAAATGTTGTGAAGTCTAAATTTCCACTAATATCCGGTGTATGTATATAATAAAGTAGTCTACTGTCGAAAATAGTTCCATGACTGTATGGTTTTTTGTTGTTACTTTGCCTAAGTTTTGTTTAATTTGATTGCTTATCTTGTCAATACGTTAATTAGGAAGGGGGCTGTTACATAGTTAGATTCACACACTTTTAGTGTTGTATCATTCCGGTGGTGATTGGTTATTTATGAAAATCTTTGGGGGGAAATGGATCAACATGTAGATCGTGGCATCCATGAACCACAATCGCGTAATTCCTTTTATAAGATGCTGTGAAGTATAACTTCCCACTAACAGTTAGTGAATGGATATGATAAAGCATATGTAAAGTTCAATTTAACTTGTTTTTTGTTTTCAGTTTCTATATTACTGGTTTTAAAGTCGTTATTGTTATCTACGTTTAGGTTTTGATTAGTTTGACTGCTTATCTTGTCAATATGTTTATTAGTAAGAGTGACTGCTACATTGTTATATGGCTGTTTTAGGTAATCAAGCTTCACGCAATTTTATAAAACAATTTTCAAGTGCAAGTGTTGGAAACCTTTTGCTTTTGTCTCTGCAATTGATCAAAGTGTTGTATCGTTCCGGTGGTGATCGGCTATTTATGGGAATCTTTGGGGGGGAACGGATCATCGTGTAGATCCGGGCATCCTTGAACCATAAATGGTCGGTTTACTTAACCCTGTAGAATTGGTCTTAGATATCGGGCCTTAGATTATATATCCTGTTTGTGATTAAGCCACGGCGGATGTAGTCTGTACTCTCGATCAGGTCCGAACTACACGGAAACTGTTTCGACAGCTTCTGATCTTTTGTAGACTTAGTTCATGGCGGTACGCACAACCCTGTAAATTATTTTTTAAAATGTTGTGAAGCATAACCTCCCTCTAACAGTTATTGTACATATATGATAAAGTAAACGGAAAGTTTATTTTACTTTGATTTTAGTTTGTAGTTGCTAACGGAAATACATGTTTGTCATTGTACGTGACGCAATTGAAAACAATAAGTCAATTGAAATAAAAGTTCAATGTGTCAAATCTGTACACTCATAATACCTTTTAAATGCGAAACAACGCTTCTTTATACACAACATTTGTTGTTGCGTTTGTGTATTTCCCCTCCTCGTCGCAACAAAGTATCTTCAAGCCTTTCTTGTTCTTGACCCGAGACACTGCCACATAAAGTTGTCCGTGTGAGAACACTGGTCGTTGGAGAAACAGCCCTACTTGCGTCAATGTTTGTCCTTGGCTTTTATTAATAGTCATTGCGAAGCACGGTGATACCGGGAATTGTCTTCGGTTAAATTTAAAAGGTAGTTGATCTAAGCTTTCCCATCACATAGGTATGGCGCAAACAGTACCGATACTTCCACCTGATATGATCGTTGCTTCAATTATGTTAGTTCCGAGCCTCCGAACTTGGAGTCTGGTTCCATTGCACAAACCAGCTAGTTGATCAATGTTTCTCATGCACATAACAGGTGTGCCTATTTTTAGTGTCAAGGAATGACGCGGCAGTCCGGATATTTTAATGCTGTTGAGAAACTCACACGTGTATAACTCCGGATTGAAGGTGGTGTCTTGGTCATCAATACCAATCGAGTCAGAACTTAGATAAGTCTTCTGATCTCCTTCAAGTAGCCCAAGCATTCTGTCGTTGACCATGTCGACAAGGTCGTGAGTCGGTGCCAGAATAGCCCTTTCTTGGAAATAGGTCGGCTTATAAAGGTTCCTGATTAAATCCGGGTAAGTTTCGTCTATTATTGTACCAACATGATCTTCGGAATCAGGAATCAACATATCGTCCGTGAATTCAACCTTTGCTTCTCCATTGTTTTTACCTCCGATTGTTCCATTCCCAATTGATAATATCCAGTCTGCAAAGTCTTGTATTTCTTTGCGTTCAGAATTATCTGAGCTTGTCCCGAGCCGCATGTTAATAGTCAATCGTAGTACTGTACAATGGTCCCAAAGATACGAAGAGTTTATTGTTGCATGTACAACATCGTGTCTTGAACCGTCCGTGATGACCGGTAGGATTTGACGAAAGTCACCTCCAAACAGAACTACTTTTCCTCCGAACACCTCTTCCGACGGGATTGACGGATGTACCCTACATATGTCTCTTAGTGTCCTGTCGAATGCTTCGTAACAATGTCTATGTGTCATTGGAGCTTCATCCCATACGATTAGTTTGCACGCTCTTATCAATTCGGCCATCTCACTATCTGCTGGAATATGACACATGGAATCATCGACTACGTTGATGGGAATTGCAAATCGAGAATGAGCTGTTCTTCCCCCTTCCAACAAAAGTGCGGCTATACCACTCGACGCGACATTTAATACTATACCTCCTTTTGATCTAATTGCTGCAGATAATGTCTTGTAAAGATAAGTTTTACCCGTGCCTCCATATCCATATACGAAGAACATACCCCCTGTTTGGCCATTAACAGCGTCCATTAAAGTATTATATATACTCCTTTGCTCGTCTGTTAATGTACTAAATAGCTTGATGTGTTGTTCACGTAATTCATCTTGTTGTATTTTAACTCATCCGCTACCAGCTTGTTATAATTTGCCATAAAGAACATTTTGTTTAGGAAAGGCATGTTTGGGATGTTCGTTAAACTCTTATTGTTACAAAGAAGCATGTGCTCGATATATGTAAGGCATATGTTCTTTCTTTGCTCGTCCGAGAGTTCCAAATCTGCAAAATTAAAATTTAGGTTTTTAGTTTAGTCTAACAAATAATTCACATAAAATCAAAATTACAACCTTTACTATAAGCTTTGTTGCAACAGTGTGCAATATCTAAGGTAAATTTTGTCGTACTTAAAAAATTAATTGTATATTTTTTACACGCTTTGCAGATAAGTTGCAATTAACATATTTTATTGTATTCAAAACCACGCACCTGGATCATTCCGTTTTATTCGCTCTGCATGTAGTACATCAGTAGCCATTACTTCCCATGTCTTTTCATAAACATATTCTGGTCTGGACATGCAATCCGTCATAATTAATATGACATAAAACTTCCGCAGGTAGTTTCCAGTTCCCCACAGACTGGCTTCTAACAACCCGTCGATATATTCTTTATCATCTTGCAGTAAACCGCGTGCCTGGCAAGCCTCTTTGTATGTATTGTATGTAACACCTTCAAATTTTTTAAAGTCGATCCAATCTTGTGCGCCTGGAACCTTGTTAATTAAAACGCGTAAATAGAACAGCTCCCCAGTTGATGGCGACACATGATGTACACGTCCAATGGATGTTCCTCTCTGCCTTTTTACCCAGACTCTCTGTTCCTGCTTCCATACATAGTGCTGTGGAAACTCGTGGTAAAGCAATTTCCTCGCTTGTACATCTGTCTTGTTTGTTTGCATCCATTGGACGAATTTCGTGTCATTTACGGATGCTTTATCCAACGTACAGTCAATGCTTTTCGACGCATCAAATATAACAAATTGTTCACCTTCCAAATGAAACGGCAAGCGCTCAATGGGAGGGAATCTGTAATGGATGTCAAATTTGTAAATCCTCCATGCCGCTTCACATGCTGAAAGGTATCGACAATCGTAATAATCTTTAACTTCATCAATCTCATTGTCTTCCACAGCCGCAGTCGCCCTGTCTGGACCTTTGTTTATATATTTGAAGAGATATTTTATGGAACCCATCTGGTTGCACCATTCCATGTTAATATGCGATTGGTAACGTCTAAGCAACCCTGGATTGTAAGGCACCACGTACCCGTTGTGTAACTCTACCCCACTCTTTGTTACAGATGAACCGTCGTTCCTCCTTTTGTAAAGTACATAACCACTATCATCTATGACGGTTGCATCGTTAAATTGTTTAGGGAATTTCTTTGTGCATTTGTTTTTTACTGTACACGGGCAAGTTGGGCGCTGGGGGCCACACGGGCCATGCATCATATGATCAGTAACGATCTCATACAACTCGGGATCATCTTTTTTATCCGGTATTTCTGCTGAAATAAAGCGATCAATTTGCCGTGTCGTTTTGATTTTATCACGTTCTTCCAGAAAAGCAGTATATGGGCATGTGGTAAGCCTCTTTTCTGGAACTCGACCGTGTAAACAGCTGCAGTAAAGTGATAATGTTAACTACAATATATAATCAATAATGGCTAATGACTTAATACAACTAATAGAGATGTGATGATGATACCTGCTTTCAAATGTCCAAAATAATGCCGGTCTTTAAAATCTCTCATCAGACTGTCTAGCTTTTGTTTAAAGACTCTGGCTATTACATCTGGTCTGTCTTCAGACTTCAAGCCCCTGTCTGTGACAAAACGTGCAATTTCTGGCCAATTTGGATTGCACGTAAATGTGATAAAAAGGTCAGGATATCCATAAACCTTGCATATTGTCATGGCATCTAAATAATTCTGCATCATATATCTTGGGCTCCCGGTAAATGACGATGGTAATATAACCTTTTTCCCTCGTAACATGACCCCAGAATCTTCTTGTTCCGCCAATTTTGCAAGCTTAGAGTATGTTTCACTTCTCAAATCCTTCTGTTGTTTTTTAACAAACGACATCCTTTCAGATTCCACCATAGTGTACGCATCAACAATAAATTGTTGGCACAGCCTCCTTGCATTGAGTATCATCGAGAAAACACCTGTCCTTTCTTGGAGTCGATATGCAAAATACTCTCTCATTGTTACTCGTGTTTTCTTGTTTGTTGGTGTATGATCAGTAACACCTACATGGTATATATCTGTCCAGTAAACATCTTCTGCATATGGGAACAACAATGGGTATTGTAAAGCCAAATATGATGGGTGCAATTCACTGATCCTTTTAAGACCTCCTTCTTGTAAGTGTAAAATAATGTCTCTTTTATTAGTTGTTGCGTCAAAATCTCCTGCTATCAGACCTCCAATTTCATCAGCTGTAGGTAGGTTGTAATTTCTACCATCTCGCTGTCTTGTACCGATAAGGCGCATCCTGTATTTGTTTTTGTCATTTCTCCTGACCAACCGTTCTCCAGCCATTCTGAACTGACCTACTAATGGGTTGATAGTATCCAGCATGTCGCGTAAATCAACAGTCAATTGGTGGTCTATAATACAGTTGCTTGATGTTGACGTGCTGTCAATAGCGCTGTGTAAAAGGAACATAATTATATTAACATTCTATTGTTTATGTGATGAATGCACTATCAATTAAGGGTGTCATACCTGACGTTATTAATTCTATTCTGTATTTCATCCTTTGAGTCGTAAATATATAGCTGTGCAAAAACAGGTTTTTTATTTCCCTCTGGCAACAAACTCCTCATTCTGTGGTAGTTTTCCCCTTGTATCCTGTAACAATATGCTCCATACCCTTGATTAACAGATGTGTCCTGCTTTGCACCCATGGACGTGAATGCAAACATCCAATTGTATCGCCTAATGTTATCAACGAAATCTTTGCTTTTTGGATGTTCACCAGCCATAAGTTGCCTCAACAATTCAGGTGGATTCTTAATGTCATTTCCTAATTTTACTTTGCCTCTTCCACAACATATAGAGTATGACTCTTCGCTTGTAGACGGTGAGCCTACCAAAACCTCGGCATGCCATAATAGTGCGTCACACGATTGACATGTGAAAATAGGATCCCCGTGGTCAAAATAATCTGTAAACAAACAATAGATTAAATGTTTTTTTTTTTTTTTTAAATCCAAAGGTATTTTTTGCTGGAATCAAATGTTGTTTTTACAGGGATTTGTCTAATGGCTGTACCATTGGATATGCCTTTAAATGGATTTTTTTGTACTTCTTGATTGTTTGCAGAGCCCGTATTATTTAAACCCTCACGTCTTGGTATTTTTTGTGTGGTCGTTTTTAAATTGTCTTGTAGCCTATGTGACTTGCGTTTTGGAATATGCACACCAGATTCAATTGTTCCAGGATATTTGACCTCTCTAGGCAGCGCTGCAACAAATGTGAGTGAATAAAAAATATATCAATAAAAGTATTGCTTAATTTTCTGATGAGGGAATGATAAGTTTATTACGTGTTTTGGTTGCGTCTTTGAATGGCCGCCCCCGTGGTCTCTTTATCGGTACTGGATTTTCACAGTTTGTTTGTTGGTTGATTCCTTCGACTGTTGTTCTGGTTTGAGACGGTGTGCGCGTTGGACGTATGTTGAAATCACTTGTATCTGCCGTAAGTTGGAGATGAATTACTGTATTTAAAAAATTGTCATTCTAAACAAATATAGGGTGTATACATCATGCTGCTTAGATTTAACTAATTGAATTACCTGCTTGGATTGGGTATATCAGTGGTCGGCCTATGCGTCCAGGTGTTATTGTTCTCTTTTGAGAAGGTGTGCGAGTTGGCCGTATACTTAAATCTATGCTATCTGTTGTAGTTTGAAATTGCACTAATATAATTAAAAAAATACAATTGTAGACAAATATACGTTGCAAACATCATGTTGGGTAGTTTTAATAATTAAGTTACCTGTTTGTACTGGATATTTCGTTGGCCGGCCTATGCTTTCAGATATCGTTCTTTTGGTTTGAGAGGGCGTGCGAGTTGGCCATATACTGAAATCACTGGTATCTGTCGTAAGGTGAATTTACACTAATATAGTTAAACAACTGTAATTGCAAGTACAATTAGGTTGTAAATATCATATTGCATAGTTTTAGCTAATAGAATAACCTTTTTGCATCGGATACACCAGTGGTCGGCCTATGTGTGTGCTTGTTTTTGGTTGCTTTTTCTTCTTCCTTCCTAGAGGTTGGAGTGCAAAATCATTTGACATAGTTGTCATGTTGGTAATGTAACAACTATACTGTAAAGGTGTCTTTGATGTATATCATACAAAATGGTTATAGAAAATTTATGTATATGTTTAATTTCTATATAATTCGTAGTATAAAATGGATATATTTCAAAATTTATCAAAATTTGATATTCCATAATTATCCGTTACTATATGATTACCTGTTACTATATAATAGCATATATGATAGCAAAATATAAGCTTATTTGTTAACAATATTTTATTTATTCATTTTAAATACAATTTTATGTATGCGAATGATTTGTATTCATAGTTTATTTACTCGTTTTAAATCTAATTCTATGTATGTGAATGATTTGTATATATGATATATGTATAGTATAATATAATTACCAAAATTTGAATGTATTTAGATAATCCCGATTCTTTAAACATACGAACATACAGTGGAAGATAAACATCATTTGGACACATTAATCACAATACTAAATTATATTAGTAACGATTTTTTAGTATATACGCGTATTGGTAACTTATTTTAGGATACGGTTGTGTTTTATTCTTTTTGTTTTTTGTTTTTTTTGTTTTTGTTTTTATTATTACTATTTTTTTTAAATTCGTGATAGAAACTTAGCAACAATTGCGCCAAGGATATATCCCTCAATTGCGATAAGTTTTTTCCTCAATTGCGATAACAACCATTTTCCCAATTGCGATAACAGTCCTTTTCCCAATCGCGATAACCTATAACTCCACAATTGCGATAAGTAGTTTTCCCCCAAATGGGAACTTTTTAAAAATACACGTGATTACTACTATCATGTTCTATTACTATTGCTCCACAGAATTGTTACCGATATATCAAATATTTTTGTACTGTTCGATGCTTGCATTGCTTATATAATGTTACATTTGCTTCCATATTATATTAACATTGACAATCTTATTAAAATCTCATGGATGCTATCCGAAGTCGACAACCATAGAATGAAAAAAAAAAATATATATATATATATATAGAAGGAAGAAACTGAATAACAATATTACATATGAAAGAAACTACAAACAATCATAGTTATTCACTTGCTTCATAATATCGTGCACCCTCATTTGATATTCCATTATTTTTTTCCTCCGCTGACCAATAGCCTCTGCACATTCCAGTATTGTTTGCTCGTTGTTTATGATTTTGTCTTCCAAGTTTCTTATTAGTCATCTAAGCTGATCAACAGATCGCATCGGTAGAAAATACCTCACAGGTGGTTGGGATTGCCTTGAATCCGATGAACATTCTTTTGTTGGGGAAACACTTCGTGCACGTTTGTTGGTCGTTTTTAATGGGGGAAAAAACTCACGACCCATTAGAGTTACCTATCCTTTTTTTTTCCGAATGAAAGTAGAATAGGATGGTAGAAGTTTAATAGCGTTTGATATTGTATCGTCTTTTATAGATGGCGAAAAGTTAAATAGTCTGTATTGAGGATATCTTAAATCTATATAATAATTTGTATACCATATTTATCTAATACTATATAAAATAGTTTGTATTGAGGATATCTTAAATCTATATAATATTTTGTATACCATATTTATCTAATACTATATAATAGCATTTATGTTAACAAAATATTAGCATTAGATAAATGATAAACGAATTTCTACTATTGAAACAATATATGCTGAATTATTTAAATATAATTATTTATTTGAGGATGAATTTTACATACAATAGATTTATTTAAAACAACAGTCCAGCTTGGAAATATATTTATCTATATTTATACATGGATTCTCTATTCATATTCATTAAATTGAAAGTATTGATCCAATTAAAATTTTTGTTTGGCAATTTCATAATTAAAGTTTTCTATGCACAATCAATTAAATTCAAGCAACATACTCGTAACATTTATTATCCAAACAATTAAGATAGCGATTCAAATAACATTACATTCTTAATGTAAATTAAACTTTAAGAAATAAACAAACTTTTTTCAATATCTTTGTAAACATCATCAATCTTTTGTCGTGTTTCTGCTATTGTTGCATTCCGAGCAACAATGTTCTGTTGTCGTCTCTGGATGATTTCTGCATCCACCCTGTTATGTTCTTCATCCCTCTTGTTCTGTTCTTCAAGAGTTTTTATACGATCAGTGTAAAGATCAATCAACGTTTTTTCAGTAGCATTAGGGCCTGCATGACACTTATCCCATATATATTGGGGTATGTCAAAAATATTGTACTTCTCCGGCATCAGAGGAACTTCATCACGTTTTGGTCGTTTAGCCTCTTTTGATTCATGGTTTGATGAGGATGATGCCATTGAATTTTCTAAGTGAATAATAATTTAGAAAAGTGAAAAGGATAATAAAAAGTTTTTGTTAAGCATTTGTATTTATAGACTCTTTAAAAGTCACCATATTTACATTGAAAAGTCACAACATTTAATTTAAAAGTTGCTTTGTTTCCAAATTTATGTTTTCGATATTCACATTTTTTCAATACAAATATTAAATTTTAAATCGTTATTTAAATTGTATATTGTGTTTCTATAAATATTTTTACTTATACGTATTAGATATATGTATTTCTATAAATATTCACGCCTATATGCATTAAATAATATGTATATATTTTTAAAATACATATATTTTTTATGCTTGATTTCGTGATTAACATATATGTCGAATGTAAATATATATATATATATATATATATATGTCGAATATATATATATATATATATATATATGTGTGTGTGTGTGTGTGTGTGTGTGTGTGTGTGACTATGTAATTATTAAACACACACATTAGATGCAAAGCAATAGATTGATAGTGCTTTTAAAGATAAGAGAATATCGTATGAATGCACCGATAAATATCGGTTGATGTTTTGAAGAAAACTCAAAGTAGTCATTGGATAATGCTTGAATTGTTGGGAGAATTGTGTGTTCAAACTAATGACACCGTTCGTTAAGAAGAAGCTAACGCAATGAAGATGATTGGTTGTAATTAGGTTGTTTTATTAGTCTTTTCCTATACAATGGTTGATTATTCTAATTGTTGAACAATTTAAACTAAATGAACCAATCTCATCAATAATTTATTTTAGTAATTGTTGGGAGGATTATGTGTTCGCACCAATGATACTGTTCGTTAAAAAGAAGCTAAGGCAATAAAGATGATTGACTTTAATTAAGTTGTTTTATACAATGGCTGGTTATTCCAATTACGGAACAATTTAAACTAAATGAACCAAACACACAAATAAATTGTTTTAGTAACTACCCGTAGCTTTATCTTCGTCTTCTGATTTTGTTTAACCCGCAACATTTGATAAGGTTGGATCTAACTTTCTCTTAAAAACATCTAGTGAAAATTGGAATTCATACTTTTGTTCCTTTAATTTTTCCACACACATCCACAATCACGGTTAATAGTTATGATAATATACATACTAAATAAAATTTAAAAGTGTAAATTTATTATTCATATAACCAAAACCACAAGCGAACTAACATCATAGATCATAGATGGACTGTTTTCAAGTCTTTGTAAATATTAACAATTTTGTGTTGTGTTTCTGCTATCGTTGTATTCCGAGCATCAATTGTCTAATGGCCTTTTCGTAAGTTTTATGAATGTTGTGTACTCTTATTGTATTGACAGTAACATTGACACACATTCAAAATTCAAAAGAGCCAAGACATCTTTTTATATCAAAAAGGAAAACTATGTCAATTATCCAAAAACGCTTGAAATCATAAGGTACCAAAAACAACTCACTTATTATTTAAACTGAAAGTAAATAAATTCGTGGACATGTTGTTTCAATCTTCATCGCTGAAGAAGTTTAAATCCACAAAATAATCACCAGTTACCTCATGACCCATCTCTTGTAATTCATTAATCATAGCCTCTGCTTTTAAGACCTTCGATTGAACGCTGTTAAGAACTTGAAGAGATTCTTGAGGATCTCCAACATTTAGTTTAAGCCAATCGAGTAGAACAGATTCGGGTAATTCATCTATTGAATCAAAAGTACATGGAGTAATAAGCCTATTATGTAAACATACTTTTTTTGAAAAAATATTTTAAACCCTATATGAGATACCTTTATTACTTTGAGAAGGACCACCTTCTTCAAAAACTGATGCAAGAAATCTCAATGCATCGTCCACCTTTGTATTTGGCTGTTTACTGTGCCCCTCATGCACTCCATCTCCCAATTTTTGTTGTGCCGCACCTTTTTTTCTAGGAATGGCCTGAGCTTTGTTCTTTGAATCAGTGTGAGCCTTTGAACGGCTTGCATCTTGACAGATTTTAGGGTTTGATGATTCCATGAGCTAAATATGTGTTGATCGACATTATTGTTTTACCCATTATATAGTTATTAATTGGTTCGAAATTGTTATTATTGGGCTTTTTTTTATTGTTTTCTTTTAGGCTAGCATCTGTTATACATATTGTTACACAATGAGATTATGTAAACATTTAAAAAAAAGAAAAGCAAAAAAGAAAAAAAAGAAAAAAAGAAAAATAAAAACATACACACTTACAAATCTTAAAAGGCAAAACAAATATTCATAATAAAAAGTTGTTACTTATCAAATAACAATAGTTTTAGACAAATTAAATTAACGAAACCAAAAAACAAAAGCAATGGGAGATATTGTTATGTTCGATCAAAGTTCATCCTCGCTATCATCATTCCCACTTGTGTCATAATCAGTAGAGCCGTCGTTAATAAAGCTATGTATATCATCATCATTAGAATCATAACTGACACTATACGCGTTTGAATCGGCCTCCCACATTTCTTCGTTGACGTTACTGATGTTAAAATTTTTACCGTCCACTTTTCCGTCAATATCAGGCATATCATCCCACATGTCATTTTCAACCATGCTATGTTTGTCGATTATCTCTCTATCATAAGCCTCATAATCTTCGTCACAATCCTCATCAATATACATATATTTTGAATCTCCTACGAAAACCCCAAGTGTAAAATTATATAAGAAAAATGTATATTTTAATCTAAAACATGTTTGACAATTTACCAATAAAATATAAGTATACAACTATTTTTTTAACAAACAACCTATCGAGGAGTCTTCAACGATAAGTTCGTCAGGGATAGTGTATCTAGGTTTATGATCTTCTATAGGATAGAAGGGCTCATCAAGATCATCTATATTAACCCACACACCTTCTTCAGATACACTGTTGTTGGTCTCATTTTCATCTTCCGTATCTTCATCACAGAGCATATACCTTTGTCGGGTTGATAATGTGGAATATTGTGTTGTTTTTGAACACGTAAACGCATTTGGTCCTTCACCCCCAGTCATAGTATCCACATTTGTTGTTTGCGACTTTTTATCATCAGATGAAGTTAGATCTACAATTTGTTTTGATTGTGTTTTTTCATCGTCTGATGAGATCAGATCAACAACTATGTTGTTGACTAACTTGCCATCTTTAGCCAATCTACGACGTTTATGTATAACTGGGATAGGCTGCAATTATTGCAAAGGTAGTAAGTTCTTCATATTGATAAGTATTACATAATATGCATTACAATTATTTTTTATACCTCCTTATTGTCATCACTTGTTTTTGCCTTTTCATCATCTGATGACATATCATCATAGATTTTGTCAATGGTGAAACTGTTGTCCTTAGTCGGTATACACCGTTTATGTGTAACTGGAATACGCTGCAAGTATTAGAAAGCTATTCAGTTTTCATCAATGATTAATTTGTCCTAACAAAATATTACATGAATTTAACAAAAATACCTCCTTATCAGATTGACACTTATAATAATCAAACTTGCATATGTTTTCACCGGTTTTGGATTTCGCATTTAACAGTCGTCGACTGTTGTGTGTCAAACAAACAACCTAAAAGTGCATAACAAAATTAAGTATCAACAAATATTTTATGTTTAATATGATCAAAAAAGAACACGTAATTAAAATTCTACGTAATACCTCATCATCAGTATCATGCAAATCAACATCATTGTTAAATATTTTGCATACATATGGATTGTTTTGTTTTTGTTTATTCCATCTTGGAATAGTTGGATAACCACTGACACCAGCAGCATAGATCTGCATACAGTGTGTTAAATAATTAATCTTGAATATCCAGCACAAATAAATGTCAATAATAAACACGTTAATGTTATAATACCTCGTCGTCGGATGGAACAACCTGAAGATATTAAAAAGGTAATTAGATTTGGTGATTAATGAATGTGTCATAATACGAAATTATGTGAGAATACAGTTTATGATAAAATACTGCTGTGTGCAAGATATTTCAGTAACATAGACAAATAAAGTATCAATTATAAGTCTCTTTGATGCAGTTAACTTGATCAATTGTTTATCATTTAAAGGGGAAATACTCAATAAATTTTTATGTCAAATCAGCGTATCTGGGAACCAATCATGCTAAATAAGATTAGATATTTTGTCACACATATGATTTAAATAAAAAGTTAAGTTATTAGCTATTGCACCTCTTCATCATCAGAGATAACAATGATCGGTATATTCTTATTCAGTGAAGTATTGGCTGGAGATGGAGGATTGTGTCCTGTTTTCGGATTACCCTGCTAAAAGTTTAGTGATTAAAGTAATTATAGCTTATATGATAATCAATAAAACACTCTTAACATGATAATGTATACCTTGTTTGATTGTCTTCCCGGCATTGCTTGTACTTTTCTCTGTCAGCTATTGAAGATATATGCTTAACACATTAATATGTGGCTTAATTTATAGACTTTGAAGATGACCATACAATGGAAACTGATTAATTAGCTATTATAGTTTTATTATAGATAAAGATTACATTTATATTTTAAACATTTTTTTAGACTTTATACACTGTATATTATGCCATTATAGATAAAGATTACATTTAGATTATAAGCATATTTTTAGATTTTATACGATGAATATTATGCTTTAAATATAAGCTTCAATTCAATATTTATATTTTATTTTTTCACTTTTTATTGTGTTTAATCCACATATACGTACACACATTGAAACGTAAAATTCCACGGGTTGTTGCAGTCAAACGGGTCAAAATGGTATGTGTGTTTAAATGTAATGGGCGCCTCTATACAGCAAACATAAATCAATGCACATTCTAGCTCTTTACAAAATAAACATAATATTGGAGCAATAACAAACATTGATCAACAACAAAGTATCATAGCATAAAAATGAAACAAAAACAGATATATCAATTCATAGTTTAAACAAAACACAATGTAATGTATATCATGAAAATTTAAAATACACCACAAAATATATTAAATTAACAAAAAATTAAAATTCTTCTGATGAGAATGACAAATGCATTTCATCATAAGAATAAACCTCCACATCCAAATCTTCATCACTTGCTTCGGCCAAAGGAACATAAACGTTTTTCAGAAGTTGTTTGTATTTTTTTCTTTGTTCCTTTTGTCTAGCCTCTTCAGCTTTTTTTTATCCCATTTTCTTATTTTTAAGGCTGCTCTCTTGTAAACCATCCAATCATATATGGACTCTAAACTCTCCTATTCCTTAACATCAACTCCATCCTGCTCTTCATCTGCATGGATGTACAAAATTATTTTTTTTACCATACACATAATTTTTTAGAGCATATTTTCAGGAAAATACATGACTGCCAGCGTACCTATGATTTCATGTATCTCATCAACTCTGCTTGATTCATGTTTATCCAGCCTGTTATCAACATATTGTCTATAATCGATTATATGCCAAACAAATGCCATTGTAAACCATATTAGTTATACTATTAGCAGCTTTACCTTGATTTTTTGGCAATGGTTGTTTCGTCTTCATCATTAATCCTCATTCTCTAGACGTTTGAAGACATGTTCAGATTCTTGAATTATGTGATAACTATAATGGATGTTTTTGATAATGTTAATGGAAGTTATAATGGAATAAGGATAAGAGGTATTTAACCACAAAAAGTGGAAATCAAAAGGTCTAATTTTAAGTTGAAATTTATTACGGGATATACATATTTTTAAAAAAAATAACGTGGTATATTTTTGTACAATATGAATATAAACATTTAATAAATTTAAGTTATATATGACAGTAAATATTGTCAAATATATGTTAAGAGATAAAAGAGTGGTGTACAAAAACATTCATGTAAATTGTGTAACAATTGTACTAAACAAATAGATCAAGCGAATGGACTTACTAAACACACAAAGCAAATATGAAAATCAAACAGTGTGTATGGAAAAAACTACTAAAATAACTTAGTTAAAATCGTTCATCTTCATGGCATTACCCTCTTCCTCACGAGCACCGGATTTGGCTTGAGCACACAAATCTACCAGCAAATCAAACAATGCCCGATGTCTCTCTTGTGTTTTTTTCAAAGCATCAAGCGTATCTAATGCGACCCCACGGTGTCCTAATGCTTCCATGTCAACTATCATCACTCGGTTCTTCGCCATCACCCTCCTGAGATGCTCACAACAAGCGTGTATCAATTTTGCACATGCCGAGTCTTCATCTGCCTGCTGCACAAACCACACGCGCATACAATCATGCAACTTGGACGAGCCTGCAATTTTCATTAGATCATATAAATTTTGGAATTGTGCCATTGGAAACATTATGCAAGCTGATCTACATCTTTCATTATATATTATTGTATTTAAATATTAAACCGCATTCACATATATTTAAACTTTGGTAATTATCTTATACCCTAGAAATATGATATGCACAAATCATTTCCGGATATAAGTTTATATTTAAAACACAATAATAAAATTTTATTAACATATGTGCTTATATTTTGTTAAAAAAATGTATGCTATTAAATAGTAATAGATAGATATGGAATACAATTTTTTTTTTTTTTTTTAAATTTAAATGATATTCATTATAGATTATACATTTTTTTAACAAATTAAACATATTCAATCTCTTTCCACAACCATTTGATAAATAAACAACTCGAGCGAATTTACAATATAGTTGGTTTATTAGTAGCATGGCAACTATAGCAAGTGATTTTGCAATTCGACCGAGAGAAAAACCAAAACGAAAAGAGCCACAAACAAATGCTTTAAACCTTATTAGTATTAACAATATTCTCAATAGTCTCACTTCTTGATTACATGTAATGTGGAAACTTTTTCATTTATAATAACAACTATAAATAAAAATTAAAAATTCACATAAACCAAAACATAAGAGGACATGTAAACTGTAGATAGATTGCTCTAAAGAAATAAATGTAAACACACAATAAAATGTCAGTGGTAGATAAATTGTTCAAAAAGAATAACTATAAGCACACAATAACATGTGAGCTATATGAGAGATGTAGATAAATTGTTTAAAAATTATTTTAAAAAATGTAAATAGACATCAATCATCTTCATGTTTTTCTTGTTCATCAGAGTCATTAGCTTGTGATCCATCATCCAACGCTGCAAGGACACTATTGTTGTCGCATGTCATGTCTTTGTGTACATCATCAGATCGGATCAGAATATCATCAGTGGCATCACCGTACACTGTTGGGTTATCATCTACTATGTCTACAGATGGAATTACATCCTCACTTGTGGGTTCCTATTACATTTTGCAAAAGAAATAAACGTTTATATTGTATGGTTGGGTAAATTTCAATGGAGCTAAATGACATTCAAAAATAAAATGCACACTACCTCAGTTATATCATCAGATCGTGTTTCTGATTCATCATCAGAACACACAGAATCATACTCTAAATCTTCGTCTTCCTCATCGTCATCCTAATTTGTATATATGCACAACGATTAGTATATATTTGTCTGCAGACATGTACCATTACTAAATATATCAAAATAACTAATAATGAAACCTGTTCTTCTATGAAACCATTTTTGAAATAGTTGATTGTATCAACATCTTCGGTCACCTTTTCCGCTCGATATATGTAACTGTTATTGTTCTGGTTAAATTCAGAGAAATTTTTTTTGAAGAGATACTTCCTGCCAATAATTTGATTTAGGACATCTGGAAAGTACTGTTCCGTGTCCATGCCCTCTCGCTCCATGATTTCCCATGCTGTTGTATGTGTCATTTTATGGAAACTTTTGTCAAAAATCACGACCTGTGCTGTACCACTATGATCAAATATTCGTACAATGATTTTCAACCTACAAATACATAAAACCATGGTATCACTCTGATTCGTGCCCGAACTATTCAAACATGTTGCATTATTTATTCCACGTTTAAGGATAGTTCCAAAATAATTTTATATAAAGGATCTTTTACATACCTAGACGCAACTGCATACGTTTCCCCATGTTTTTTGCAATGCCACAACTGATTTTTATTCCTCGTTCCCCAGCTGCTTTTTGAAACAATTGGCGTCACCCTGGTATTGCACGTTTTGCAACCCGTGTAAACCCATCCATCCTCACGTTGTATATTATGCACCATTGCATAAACTAAACAGCGTGATTCCTGTATTCAAATACAAAACCGTATATAAACATTACTAACGCATTCTTAATTAGTAATTCAATTAAATTTATCTTACATATCGAATAACAAATTTTATCTGACCGGTTCAATAGTTCGAATGGTTCCAACAACTCTCTTTACACAACCGTGCATGAACTCCGCAGGTGTAACAACACGACTATCAATTGAATACTCCCCAATTTTGAATTCATCCGCATTGTACCCCTCTTGCTCCTCATACCTGTATAATGTATAAATAAGTTTCCTAATATATTCAACATGTCCTCGATCAACAAACTTAAAAACATATGCCACAACATCAATATAATTACCTTTTCCGGAAAGACAACAATTGTGGAACATCCCTGTTTATAAATATTCTCGTGCCAAACAAAGCATTGTGTATCGATGGTTTATCTGTGTCACACAACAAATAGATACAATTTAAAAAGGTATTAATATGGATTAAATACTTACTTATGTGACCAAATTTTCAATTACACATTTGTAAAACTCACTATCCCAATATTTCACTTTTCCCAACATCAAGAGGATGTCTATATGACCAAGCTCATCACGCTTGTTGTCGTAGTCATTCCACATTAATGCCCAACTATCCCAAAACGTACAATCAAGTCTTAAAGACCTGCACAACACAGAATAAAATCAATATATGGATACAATAGCACACTATTTTGTATACATTATTTTAATTGATCAAGAGCGTGTAAAATATAGTTACTCGGCGTCTTCAACAACAATTGTCCTGCGTAACTTATGACCACCGGAACTGTTCACGTTCACTATTTTACCGATAGCTACAACTGTACCAACAATATCTGGAAAAAAAAATGTTTATCAAATTTCACAACTGAAATTTTCAATAATGTCAAATGTTATTTTTACTGTTTATATAAACACGTACCAACACAATCATGTTCGTGATACTCATTTTCTGTGTCGAGAATACTCGAGAATGGCTCATTAATGAACCCAACAAAGTTATCATCGATGTGATCAATCCGGGTAACCTCGGTTCCCTTGTAAAAACATATTTTCCACTGGTTTGGTAACAAAGGCAATCGTCCAGCATTTTCAGCTACCCCAAAATTAGAGATTATGTAACACTGACCCTCTTGTAAAAGAGGCTCAAATTTAAACATAAACTCCTTCTTAATATAAATTTGGATAAGGTTTGACTGTTTATACAAACCAAACATTAGTGATACATACTAAATATACTCAAATATAATATTTAATAACTCAACTGAAGTTACCTCCTCATCTTGGAAAACACAATCGAGACTGTAAGGATCATGTTCTTCGTTAAGTTTATGTGAATGCCATACGGATACACACCTTCCTTTAATAGCCATGTTTACATTCATCGGACTTATATCTTTAATGAGAGTCATATTCCGTTCTTTCATTACTAAACATGAAAATCAAAGACATATTATTTTTTTAATGCATAAAAATCATATTTTATAATTGAACAACAATTTTAAACAAACCTGTTGCAGAACTTTTAACAGTGGACATGTTCCTCCCATTGTTTTTTCTTGGGTGAGAATTGCCTCCTACAGATACATAAAGAAATCACTACCATGTAATTTATATAAAGCAAATAATTCAAAATTGTGGTCACTTATAGCATTAATAAAAAACCTGATGGAACATTTCCATAATACGATATAGATTTCTTGTTCATATGTGAGGGTGCAGACGAAGATACTACTCGGTGTCTCAAATCATTTTGTTGGTGTTTAATGTATGTCAGTCCTTTAGATTCAAAGCTTGACATTGTTTTCCCTAGCAACAATGATAAAATAAATTGCTGTATAACATGCATTAATAAAAGATCGAGACCTTAAAAACAAATATTTATACCAGACCGATTTTCAGAGTTGGAAGAATCGTTATTAGAATTTTCATACGCGGATCGTGTTTCAATATGCGTTGACTGAATAATGTCTCTTCTTTTCAAGCGTTTATTAGATACAGTTATTTAATGAATACATATCAAACACGGTTTAAAATATACAAACACGGATAATTAGTATATTATAACCACGCTTTATACTATTAAAACAAATAATCCAGAAACATGTTACCTTCATGGATTAGATGTGACCCAGAGGATGATGAGCTGCTTCCAAAACTTCTCTTTGTTGGTGGCTTAGACACTGAAATTCGCAACAACATAATAATTAATTATATATAAACACAAGGTATTATTGTTTCAGTTTTTGGGTGATTCAAAATTCTACCTTTAGATTGAGCGACAGCATTAGAAATTGCTACCTCAGATCTCCGACACGGTGTATCACTTTCAAATACCGAATTTTCATACATAGATGATGAATCTCGTTGGTCCAAACCTTTACGTGAAAATAACACCAAAGTAGCACAGTATAAACACCAAAATAGCACAGAATAGACACCAAAATAAGACTATTATTATATGAAAAGCTATTCAAAATATATCATAGATGAAAAACATTGCTGAACCAAACATATATCTGATGTTAATCTAAAAGTTATAAATTAAGTAACACATGATAAACACCATGAATAATAATACAACAAAAAACACAAGTAAGTGTAGTACCTGTTGGTTCGGCAACAACATCAGAAACACTGTGCCCAAATCTTATGCCTGATATATTCAAATATATCATAATTATTAAGATTAATGTACAATATATGTAAAACTATATAACAATGCACAATGTAAAAACTATGTATAGTCCATGTAATCAAAAGATCAAGCAAGTTAATACCGGTTGGTTGTATAACAACATCTGAGTCATGGTTGCCAATTTGTCTGCCTCGTGTGTCGGACTCATGATGTGGAGGTTTACCTGATACGGAATCATATAGTTATATGGTAACATAAACCAAAACCAATGTATGATGCATGTAAACATATAAAACAACAACATACCTTGCGAAGAAGTTTTAGAATTTTTCTTCTGCATGGTACTAATCTTGTTTCCTTTAGTAGCTATAATCAATCAAAAAAAGATTGTACATTAAAACATTAGATTCACTATACAACAACACAATTAAAAATAGAATAACAATACAAATATATTGCTTGTTAAAAAACGATTATGTGATAAAACAGTAAATTAACTCAATGAATCAACTATGCGATTGAACTATACATTCTGAAGGGGTAGTTGTGTTTTTCTTGGCTGACCCTCGTGTGAGCCTTGTAGAGTGCCTTTCACCGTGCATAATGCAATATATTTTTATGAATACTGAAAATAATTGTTGTATATCGATAAGTATATATAGTGTCAAATAAGGGGATGATATTAACCCAAAAAAAATAATAATAATAAAATAAAAATAAACAAATACTTATCTTAAATATGGGAACTAAAGATTTATGCAAAATACATTCTATACTTATCTTCCAAAATTAAATATTCCGTGACTTTAAATTTTATATGATATATCTAAAAAATCGAAAAAAATCTTAACAAATCCGGCATATACTCTAATTTTTGAATATCATATATTTTAAAAAATGAATGTATCTTATTAAAAAAGACATTGTATACACTAAATTTAGAATACTATATATTCTATAAACTAAACAAAACCAATGTATACTCTAAATTTAGAATACCACATATTCTATAAAATAAACATATCTTTTAAAAATTCGAAATTAACATTGAGCAAGAAGCACATATATATTCTTTTGGATGATATAACTCAAAAAATAATTTGGTCCAATGGTAATGTTGTTTATATACATGTAAACCTTATAATTAACCAAAGTTCAAATCCACTAATGTACATTTTTTATATAAATTTCGGATTTAATCAAAAATTCGAATTTTATTCACATTAAAACACTGCTTAGGCGGCATTAATGGCTGCTTACTGGGCAATCCAGCTGCTTATTCATCAATCAGGCTGCTTACTGGGCAATCCTGCATTTGATGACGTCATATGCATACTGTTATATATAATATGTAGATATTATATATATTATATTATATATATATATATATATATATATATATATATATATATATATATTGATTTCTTAAATGTGACTAAAAGATGTATATAGTCACACTTCTGAACACTTTTGGTCACTGTTTGCTTAATTCGTTGTGTGACTAAATATTACAAAAGGCCACAAAAAAAAATTTCATGTGGCAATTGGATGATCAATAGTCACACAAAATACTAATTTTTTCACTTTAAACAGTATATGGTCACACTTATTAACACTTTTGGTTACTTTATGCTTAATTGTATATGACTAAATACCCAAAACAAACATGCTTTGTGTGACTAAATATTACAAAAGGCCACACAAAAGAAAATCATGTGGTCATTGGATGATCAATAGTCACACAAAATACACATTTCTTTACTTTAAACAACATATGGTCACACTTATTAACACTTTTGGCCATTTTATTCTTAATTGTATGTGACTAAATACCCAAAATAAACATGCTTTGTGTGACTAAATATTACAGAAGGCCACACAAACATAAAATTCACGTGGCCATTGGATGAACAATAGTCACACAAAATACACATTTACTTGATTTTAAAAATCATATGGTCACACTTATTAACACTTTTGGTCACTGTTTTTTAAATTGTATGTGTCTAACTCCAAAAAAATAACACACGTTGTGTGACTAAATCATCACAAACGTCACATTTATTATATATTCATGTGGCCACAGGACGAGAAATAGTCACACAAAATACACATTTACTTGAATAAATCATCTCAAATGTCACATATATTATATATTTATGTGGCCAAAGGACGAACAATAGTTACTCTCAAAAAATATTTGTGTGACTATAAAGTGTTTACGGTCACACAAAACTGATTAATCCAACAAAACTTGTGCCTAATTTGTCACACATATTCGGGTTTTGGTCACTCTTTTTCAATGAAAACGGCCACAAACTAAACAACGTCACCATATGCCACCTACGGTGGCGCGACTTTTGGTGACAAAAAAAAACGTGTGTGACTATATGCATATTGTTACACATTTTTTGAGTGACCAATAACACTTTTTGTACCAGTGATATCAGAGTATGCAAGATGTACAACTGCACATGACCTTAATGTTTTATGTAATATTTTAGGGGTCTCAAAACATATGATCCTTTATATTTTTGGGGTCTTAAAATTTACTTCCAACATCAAAAAATTTACGATATATGAATTTATGTTCTAAATTTATGTTAAACTCTACTTGTGAGGGACAATGAGCTCACAAAATTCAATGCTAGATCATTACAATATATCTTTGATCGTCATGTTTAGTTATCACATAATCTTTTGCACATGAACTCCGCTAGCTTAGCTACGGCACTGGTTAGTAATGAAAATGTTGATTCATATATCATTTTTTTAAGACTAAATTCGATTTATGTATGTAGTTGATTTTCCAAGGAACACATTAACAAAAACAGGTTTGTTTGACAGGCAACTCTAACTCGAAGTCTCGAACTACTAAGCTTGATGCAAGAATCTCACCCAATACAAGAGAGAGTTGAGATCAATATAAAACTCATATTTGTCATAGAACCAATGAAACAATCCTAGCCATCCATTTTTCATTTAAATTAATAAAAAACCATTTTTACCTTTTTTTTAAAAACAACATATCTTGCAAACGGTAAATCTTCAAACTACAAAAAATACACCATCGCGACGAGAATTAAATTATCTTTCTATAGATATGCATTATTATATACTTTCGACGAACTTTTTTTTTCAAAATTTTTGCACAGAAATATCACATGTGATTCGTAAAAATCACATATGATTTGATTTTTACAAATCACATGTGATTTTTCTGGGCGGAAATTTTGAAAAAAAAAGTTCGTCGAAAGTATATAATAATGCATATCTATAGAAAGATAATTTAATTCTTGTCGAGATGGTATGATTTTTTTGGCGTAACGATTAACGGTTTGCGAGATATTTAATTTTTAAAAAAATGGTGAAAGCTTATTTTTTTTATTTTAATAAAAAAATAAATGACTAAAATTGTTTAATTTGTTCTATGACAAATATGAGTTCTATATTGAACTTTTGCCATAGAGATTGTATTTTATGATTATTTTGCTCATGCGTGTGTAGTTTCCACTTTCCACTATGTAAATTATAGAATATTTAGACTACCATTGACATAACATGGTAAAGACTAAAGACAAAAGGCGATTGTCATCCACTCATCATAACTAGGGGTGTCAGTAGGGTCGAACCCGAACCCGATAAGGCTTATCGGGTTGAGTCTAATCGGGTCAAAAAATCTAGTCGGGTTGTTTTGACCCGAACTCGATAACCCGATAATGTTATCGGGTCGGGTTCGGGTTAAATAAAAAATGTTATCGGGTTATCGGGTCAACCCGATAAGACCCGACTGTGAAGTGTAAACCTGTATATCTGCACATGCTCTTTCAAGTATGGCCCATCTTATCCTAACCCCCCTTAGGGGGGGTGTTGACTTTTTACCCTGCTGCCGTCACTTGTACTGTCTGCTTTGTCGGGTTGTACATTTCACTAAAAGTAGGTGGCCCCACATAATAGGGGGGTTTGTATACAGGAGGCCTTCAGGTATATGTTTGAAACGTCTGCTTATGTTGCACTTTCATAGCATTACATTGCAGCATGACAGATAGCAGCATATTATTCACTATCTGGTAAGGAGTGAAGCTTTTTACGTTGTCATCATATTAAAGTAGCAAACCAATTTTCATTAATGTTCCACTGTGGTCAGCCAAGTTTGCACTCGTGACTCCTTTTGGTCAATAATACAAAAAACAACCATGTTACCTCCAATAAAGCAAAAGGTATATTTTTGCAAATCTTAAACGCTTAGTTAGATTTTCATTTTTAAAGTTCATTGCGTCTGCACATGTACCAAACAACTTATACAGGACGATTTTGTTAGAGGATAGCGTCTGTGAGATGGGTGTTATTATAAATAAAGTTTTATCGAAAACACCTTCAAACATGAGTGACCTAGGTAAAACATTGCTGAAACATAAATGCTGCTGAATGATGTTGACCTCCCTTTAATAGCATGCAACCCGATAACCCGAATCACCCGACCCGACATAACCAGACCCGATTACCACCCGAACCCGATAACCAGTGTAGCACCGAAACGGGAACGGCAAAGGGATACGGGGACAACACGGGAACGGGAAACGGCAAAAATCAAAAATTCAAGATACAGGAACGGCATAGATACGGCAATAAAAAAATATAAAAAAATTAAAAATATATTAAAGAAAATCCAAAATAGATATATGTTGATGTAAATTGTAAACTCCAAAAATACTACATCTTCTAAAGGTAATTAATTATCAATAATTAAATCATTTCCAAATTCCGGTTCATCTAGTGAGAGATCGGCAAACTCCAAAAACCCTACATCTTACATTATATCAAAAGCATCTCCACCCACAATATGTTTATAAACATTTATTTTATCCAACACAATATGTTTATAGGGTTAGTTCGCTTGTTTTATTATAAGATATCAGCTTTATATATTTTCTTTCAATTTCATATAAATACCTCACGGTTTTTTAGGCAGTTAGTAACTCATTATCAAAAGATACAAAAAAAAAAAAAAAAAAAAAAAAAAAGCTTTTGACCCTACCTTATATCATAAGACTATTGTCACGTGAGCATTTTTCTAGCCATACAATAAAGTCAATAAACTTCATCTTCTTAGACTAGTTACTATCTCCATTCTCCGGCGACAATCTATGGTGATTTCTGAGTCATTTATTTTTCTTCTTAATTAACTTCTTTGAAAGCCCATTAAAACCCAAAAGAAACGGCTTGGAAACTTCTTGGAAATCCAGAAACGGTAAGGATACTTTATACGAAACGTTTCGCAGATTCGGGAAACGGCTTGGAAACGTTTCGATGGCGTTTCAAGGGCGTATCCGTTCCCACCACATTCCCAAACGGGAACGCCAGCCTAAATGGCGTTTCGGTGCTTCACTGCCGATAACCCGATTCCTTATCGGGTCGGGTTACGGGTGAGTTTTAAAAAAATCAAAACCCGACTCACCCGACCCGATAACCTGACCCGATAACACCCCTAATCATAACACAAATCGTCGTGTCTAGCAAGTTGGAATTAAGTATTCGACATACAGTAAAATCTCTATAAATTAATGATGTTGGGACCAGGATATTTTATTAATTTAGCGAGATATTATTATATCGAAAAATTAATAAATTTAAAGAGGTTTTACGTATAACCTTTAAATTTTCAAGTCCAATATACTGGTTACAATGTATACTAGTTAAAGATGAAAAATAAATTAGAAAAATAAGTTTCAATTAACATTTTATGAATTTAAGGCATTGAAGAAATTAATTAATGTATACTAATGGCGTTTCGAGGGCGTATCCGTTCCCACCACGTTCCCAAACGGGAACGCCAGCCTAAATGGCGTTTCGGTGCTTCACTGCCGATAACCCGATTCCTTATCGGGTCGGGTTACGGGTGAGTTTTAAAAAAATCAAAACCCGACTCACCCGACCCGATAAGACCCGATAACCTGACCCGATAACACCCCTAATCATAACACAAATCGTCGTGTCTAGCAAGTTGGAATTAAGTATTCGACATACAGTAAAATCTCTATAAATTAATGATGTTGGGACCAGGATATTTTATTAATTTAGCGAGATATTATTATATCGAAAAATTAATAAATTTAAAGAGGTTTTACGTATAACCTTTAAATTTTCAAGTCCAATATACTGGTTACAATGTATACTAGTTAAAGATGAAAAATAAATTAGAAAAATAAGTTTCAATTAACATTTTATGAATTTAAGGCATTGAAGAAATTAATTAATGTATACTAATGGATGTTACGAGGTTCAAGGCATTGACGAAATTGTGAAATTTTTTAGTAATTATTAATTTATAGTTTCGCTAGAATCAAAATATATACATTGGGATTTCAAAAAAATTATTATTTTATTATTTTATTGATTGGTATCCAAATTTGTACTGGTCTCAAGTTGGGACCAGACAAATTATTAATTTTATCGAGGTTATTAATTTATCGAGTATTAATATATAGAGGTTTTACTGTACTTTGTTACCATGTAGGCTTTTGGAAGAAAGTCACCATGTTAGCTTATAAATGAACTAGTTATAATGCCCGCGCATGCGGGGGGTTTTTTCTAAAATTTTCAATAATGTATTTTTGTTTATTAAAAAATAAATAGTTTACATGGCTCGTTCTTTGCTTCCCTCTCTCCCTCAGGCCATATTGATTTTTGTTTTTTGTTTTGATTATGATTCTTAATATTGATTTATAAACATATGCAATAATAAGTATAAGCTAAACATATGCAATTTGAAACACCCTCTTTAGATGTGTGTCAAAAGTATGCAAATACCCAACATTAACTATGCTCTTTGGTTTCTTTAAGGGGTCCTTTGTTAAAAAAATTACACAGATAAAAAAATAAATAATTAGACTGGAAGATTTCGTACTTACGCAAAATTTTCTTTCGGTAGTCATCTCCTGTTTCGTAATCTTCTCATAAAAAATAACTAAAGAAACACCCACAAACAAAATATAGTGGTTAATTCCTACATCTAGAGATCTGAAATATAAAACATAAGTATTTTATACTATTAAGAGAATGTGTTACTACAATAGTAACATAACAGCCTTTTTAAAAAAGAAAACAATAGTAACATAACAATTTTTTTTTATTAAACCTTTCATAACTATAAACCTCAATAAAGTCAGGCTTTCTCTATCAATTTTGTCTTCTCTACCCCATCTAATTCGCTTCAAGCAGGTTCACAGCCATCATCTCAATCACTGTACATCCCAAGTTCCATGTATCCATTGTATATGTATGTTCTGGATTTCTATCTTTTCGCATAGCAGCATGCAAAACCTGCATAAAAGAGATGATAATCGCCAATTTTGAAGTACCTCTGGAGCCCTCCAATGTGTATTGTCCTTTAAAAAGTTAGATACATGTGCGCACAAAGATATCATACAATAAGTAGTTAATGAATGATCTGTCCCAAGATACACAACTGCTTCGACCTAATAAAACAAAATATTTTATTTTTTTTGGATTATGTATCCAAAGGCAGCCTAACTATTAACCATTTTACTTTTAGGCCACTCATTTTTTAAAACTAACTTATAGACCATGCAAGTATGTGTTTGTTTTCTTTTATACCAACCTTGTTTAAGTTCTTGCAGGATATTCTAACAATTTCAAGAATAAAGCTAACTTTAACATATTAACACAAAAATATTAACAATTTAAATGTAAAACATTAGTTAAATTATCTTAAATTCACTTTCAGCTACTAAGTTGCACTTAAATAATGGCTAAAAATGATATTTTGACATTTCAATACTCGTTTGTGTTGTTTTGATATGTTATATTTAGCTTTATTCTCATTGTTTCATAGATTTTCGAGATAAAATTATCCAAAATTGATATAAACGAAAGCAAACCCATAAATGGATGGCCTATAAGTTAGTTTTGATAAATGGGTGGCTTAAAAATAAAAAGTTTAATAGTTAAGTGGCCTCACAATACTTTTTTTTTTTACTTTTTCTGCTCACATGTTTCACAAATCCACTGTCGGCGAGCTTCACCACACCGGATGCATCAACCAACAAATTTGCTCGATATAGAATTCCTATGTTAGATACAATTGAATTGCTAATATCACTTTCTGGTAATTGTAGTCACCATTATATATAGTTACAACTGTAATTCCATTATAGTTTAGTCCAGTTTTAGTTGTGCAAATAGGCCAACTCTAAGAGAATATGGGTGTAAATTTTCTAGCCGATCTAATCGTATGATGTTTGGAAGTTTTAAATTTTGTGAAACTTTTATATCTTAAAACAAACAAAAAACATGTCTGATTAAACTAACGAAATTTAAGATTCATATGTTCATTCGCCCACCTATATCGATTATATATCGAAACGAATGTTAACCATGATTATGAACAAACAATACAATTACAGTTATATGCGGTTTTATTCACATACACGCACATTGACATTAAAAGAGCAATAAGCCGAAAATATAACTTCGTGAAGTATGTATATTTAATTCCAATAGTACTATTTTACATGTTAAAAAAAAAGGTATGAGAAACTTAAAGTACGTCAAGTAATATAAAGTATGCTATCTTACCACAACATGAAGACTCTGCGTCTTCAGAATTCTTCACATGAGGATGATATAAAAGATTAGATTAAACCATTACCTTGTCGTCCATAGTTAGTATCATATTTGTTCGACTCCATATATGTTGCCCGTGTTGATCATCGAATTAAGCTTTCTAGTGATGATGATAGATATATGATTTAATGGTGGTTGTGATGATAATATATATGTAGAGTTAGGAGACGGGTTTTGTAGATATTTGCTTGTGATAACATTCATAATTAGATAAGAATTATATTTAGGGTTATCAATTCACGATCGATGACTTAGGTTTCTATTTTTTAGCTTTTATTTTATTTTCACATCTTATAAAAAATTAAAAATATTTAATTATTTCCTAATAAGGAATGATTTGATTTTTTTTAAATGCAAAAGTCCCCACTTGGAGTTTTGTTTTATTATATAAAAGATTCCATCATATTTGGACGATAAATATTTCTACATAAATTATTACAATTACAATATTATATTTGATGTTTAAATAAAATGAGATGGAAACGACCCGCGCTTCGCGGCGGGGCAACAATTTCGCTCTGTCGTGTACTTTTTCTTTAAATGTGATTTTCTTTTTTCGTGTTACATGTTTCGGGATATCTTATGAATTTAAAAACCTTTTATCCTAAACGCCGCCAAAATAACGGTTTTAATCTGTCATAGTGCTCAGAGTAAAATACATTATACCCACTTGAGTCTATAATTGCTCCCTAAAGTGCTACAATCTTTGAAATGAGTTTGAACACCTATTGATGCATATGTTAACGCAAAGAAAAGTGGGTCGTTGCAAATATGTTGATCTACCACAATAGTTGTTCTTGTGTCCCATATAGTATTGATTCTCCCTTCTTATATTTACCCACCCTTTGTCGCTATGAAACTTCATCTCGGATCATCAAGTCATGCACTCTTTGATAAGCCTTCTGTGCCTACAAATAAACTAATGCAATGCCTCATTAAATAAAATAAATGTTAGAAATGAAAGTCTAGTTTCAACTATACATCATATATGCAAGAAAATTGTAGACCTGCAAAAGCATAATTAAAATATCAGTTCGATGAAACCATCCATAACTAACGCTATTTCTAGAGAATTCTTCATATACGTGGTGTAAGTCTCCTTTTTAATATACGTACAATTGCAGTAAGCAAATTGCAGGATCACTAAAATGCTCTGAGGCAGAAAAAATAGAATAAGTAGGATCACGACATACTTCCTTATTCCAGTCAGTGTATAATATCAAAATAGTTAGTAAGACTGTTTGAGTGAGTAATGCTGCAATGATCCCTAACCATAATCCCTGCATAAAAGAATAAAATTACGTAAAGAAAATGTTTCTCTTGAGTTGTAGATGAGATCAAAGAGGTAAAAGTCACTACCTTTCCTCCTATATGAAATACAAAAGCAAAAATGACTGCCAAAGGAATTTCGATAAGATAATAAGATCCCAAGTTGACTATTGCACCATTTTTTTGCCGTCCACTCCCTCTAATGGCGCCTACAAATTTTAAATCAAAATGATTGAAAAATACAAATACGTTCATGTCACTACTGTAGAAAATAGATAATAGTAGTGATTTTGGTAACACAGGACATATATTTTGACATCAAAAGGTAAATATGCTGATAGTTTAGTCGCTCTTTATTACCTGAAAGCACAGTTTGAACCCCTTCGATCACATGAGACCCTGCAAGAAGGAGCATCATCTGTGAGATGTAACTCACCACTTGTTCTTCACTGCTATAACAATAACCCCATAGTTTTCGGCCTGAAATCAAGACTATCGCGCCCAAAACTCCTTCAGTCACTACAAAGAACATTGAAACACGTATTGGTAAACGTGCTGCTTGTGCCCGTCCAGCACCTAATTCGTTTGAAACCCTTACACTGAAAAGAATACGACAGAAATGTAAACAAATGAACTTGATATTTAATAGTAATTTGTAAGCGTGAGATTACCTTGTGGCCCCGCTTAGACCAAGAGGAATCATATAAATCATTGAGCAAGTATTCAGGCTGTCATGGACACAATTTGCTAGCCCGATTAAGATGTAAAAATAAAGATTACTATCACATCTTTAAATTGGACTTCTATCTATTAACCTGATAGAAAGAACCGAGGTTGGTTTCATCTATTTACAATTTCAGTCTCACCCAGCTGCTTAATAGCTTACCCTCCTCACATTGAGATGAAAAACTAACAATTTACACATACTAAAACTTATAAGGATATTCAGTTCAAATAGACCATCATTAATTAATCCGGTAATTACATTTGCACGTACTATTTAAGGCAATCAAACCTAATCCTGGTCTAAACTTCACATGTATCATCTGATAACAAACACATAATCAAATTCATCTCAACTACATGATTCAAAACCCTAGCGATTTAGTCTTCCCAAAATGCGACATTTACATTTTGAAATAATAACACCACGCGTATCATCAAATATATAGTTATATACACACAAAGAATGGGTATTTATGTGAGCTCGCTACCTAAAACTCGAGCAAAGCATATAGAGTTTTCATATAAAGAGTGAGGCTTTTGGCACTAACATTTTCTAGAATTAAGGTACATACATGTACTCGTTGCAAAACTATGATTTTTATTCCTTAGCTTAAAAGTATGTGAACTCATTCTTGAGCCACAAAATTATTACATCATAAGTAAGCATTAAAAATTGTAACAAATTAACTTGGAACTATTGCAAGCTCACCTGAACTATCGATCACATAAATCTAAAGCTTCACCTGAACTATTGATTGTGATTGCGGAACTATTGCAAGCTCACCTGAAGCTTTAGATTGTGATTGATAGGAACTATTGCAATCTCACAAAATTATTATATATCATATATATAGGAACTACCTTAAAAAAATTGAAGCTTTAGATTGTGTGATCGATTGTGATTGCGGAAGCAGTTCGGCTCTCCAAACGGAAGCAGTGCATCAATCCCGACATTATAACACCATACAACTTTTCTACAATAAAAACATAAACATAGCATACCATTATATTCAACAAAAGAAAACTTTAGGAACGAAATAAGATTTTTTTATCTCATTCAGGCATTTCATCAAACACTTTGATTTGCATCAGTTACATAAGTTGCTCAAATATACAAATTAACAAATAGTTGGCGGGCATGATTCAGTTTTCCAAACTGAATCCAATAATAAAAATCCATAAATACATACAAAATCAATCCTTAATTCATAAGAAATCCAAACATCCAGTAACCTAATTTTGTTTCAATCCGAACAAAAAGTAAAAATAAAAATTACCTTAAACTGAATATGGTTGATTTGTACCAAACCACCCGAAATCACACATGTTTCTTTCTTGTTATAACCTGATACTTCTGAAAACAAACCATACTATTAATTAAACAAAAAAGATTATGTAAAACAAAGAAGTTGGATTAGATAATGTAAGAAGATTCGGAATAAAAATAAAGATTGGGTGACGATCCTGTGCACCTACATCGCCGTGACTACTGATCAAAGAAGAAGCCGTTTGCAGAATTCCGATACGATCCGAAGATCGCCGAGCAAGAGGCGGTCATGTTTATCCGCTAATGCTTATCTGTTTTAGTAACGATAAGTGCGTCGAACCGCCGCGTTGCGGCGGGGCGAGTATTTTGTAGTACAAAATAAATGAAATATAAAAAACTTTTTTCGACCATAGTAGCTGAGAATATTTATAGAGGTATCTACAAAGTTACATTTAATGTACAAAGTTAATCAATGAACTGTTACATCTTGAGATTTGTTAAATACAACTTGCTTTGATCAAGATTCCATTTTTTTATTCCGTCCGTGTAGTGCATGAATTTCCTGAGCATTAAAACATATCACATATTATGAAAAGTAATTGCATGTGAAGGATTGATAGTGAAGACAAAAATAGTCAGCTATATAGCATGATTATTTTGGGAATAAAAATGGCTTATTTCTGCTTAGTTATGTTATTACTTGTAGGCTGGTTCGATGTGTAAGGCTGCAAGCAGCCATTCCATGATGTTGATGCTGATCAAGTGAAGAGAAAAGCTTAATATAATCATGATTTTGAAAAGCCACTGTCATATAAAAGAAACAGTGTCTATTCTATTATTGGTAACAGCTTTTCATGGCTATATTTATGGTTGAAGATAACATAGATGACGTACATCGCCTGTCAATATTAGCAAATGAAGAATATCTGATTTTGTTTACTTGTCCATATTAAAAATTGACGTATTGTATCTACGATGGTAAGTTTCTTTATGCATACTTGTACATGGAATTTCACAAAAAGTTCTGATCAACAACATGGTTCGATTAAAAAAGGTACATGGGAAACATAAGAGGATGGTGCGAAGAAGTGGTTTGGCCCAAAGCACTTATCACAGCACTCTCTTGTAATTGCCATCTATCTTTTACAATCGCATCATATTCGTGATTAGAACATTTTGTGCAGGCACAACCATAAATATGCTGGAAAAAACTTAGCATTATAGAGACAGTATATCAAATGTTAGTATCAAGAACGAAACAATACCAAATAGTCTTCAATTGCTAATATTGACAGGCGCTGTATAACATGAATGAGTATTGTAGCATCTGAATGCAATTTCCATAATTGAATGCTTTGCTTACCAATAGTTGACAGTTGCATAAGATCATCCGTAGCCCCACTAGCAACGTCTAGGACTAAAGTTTAGATCGTTTAGATCAGTTGTAGTATACATAGCACACTTCAGTTTTTCCTTGTAAAAGTCTGCATATTAACATGTAATCAATATGTGCTGCACCAGATGTACATATCAGAAGCTGACAAGTGAAATCAGTGAGTATGGTAAGGGTTAAGTACCTCAATTGCAGTGATACAATATTTTTAAGGTGCAACTGCAGTTGAACAGCCTGTGAACTGGTTTCCATAAGCACAATATAAGCGTTGTCCAACTATGGCTCTTGCAATTAAACGTTCACATACCGGTTATTATTGCTTTAGTCGTGAAGTTTAACTGGTGCAAATGTTTGTGCAAATAATCAGTTATGTGGGTAGAAATTCTAACCTTTAAACAACATCGTAATCAGTGTTGTTGTTCACCTGACACACATTATGTTGAACATAGGCGAAAGTTGTCACCTTCGTCTGTCCAGTTATCTGTGTATCATTCACTGGTATTAAAAAAAGGAAAATAAGTTAAGCCTCACAGCAGTAATGGTTACAATGTTTAAGGAGATTATCCATGTGAACAGCAATTGCACTTTAAATTTAGGATAGTGATCTAAGTAATACTTATCTTTTGGTCGTAGGCAATAAAATATACTGAGAATGTGAGTGTGAATACTCTGAAAACACAAAAATATTAACAAAATATCAATGGTGGATGCAGACACCATGCAAAATTGGCAGCAGTTGTGTTCGGTGTCAGTACATCCATCACTGATATTCTGTCTATTTTTGATATTTAACTTCTTTTTATGAGCCTGTAACTTGAATAGAACTAAAAAAGGAATGTAGGTAACTGGTTTGAGACCCTCTACAGGTCCTTTTGTCGTTTCAAATCTCTTTGCGCAATTGTCTGTACCATAGGATCTTAGAATAATCATCTATGCTGAAACGAATGCACAGTTTTTACAATAGAAGCATATAATTACTAAATATACATTGTATCACGAAATCCTACAAATGCAACATACCTTGGATCAGCAGCCGTAGTTGAGCGAGGGGCTATATGTTCTGATCTCAGTAAGGCTCAGATATGTACATATATAATCAGCATTAAATGCACGTTGTGGCTGCAACTCAAAGTGTGGTTGCCCTGCCAACGAACATGCAGCTGGGAAAATGGAGATGTACAAAGTTATCATCATCGCCTAAACAATGTGGCTACAAACCATTGAGAAAAAGGGCTTTTAGAAAGTCAGAAAAAAGAATAAGTTATAATCAGCATTAAATGCACTTTGTGGCTGCAACCCAAAGTGTGGTAAATAGACAAATGTAATAATGAGAGTGGCTATGCGAACCTGAAGAACAGGAATTGAATGCGATCATCATGGGAATATGGGATGGCGATAAAGGTCTATTCATATGAAGTCATGGATAGAAAATATTACATTATAAATATGGATGTAAAAGAAAATATTATTTTATAATGATAAATATAATGAAATGTATTTTTATATATATAAATATATATATATATATATATATATATATATATATTATATATATAATATATATATATATATATATATATATATATATATATATATATATATATATATATATATATATATATATATATGTCCTATATATAATGGAGCGTCGAGTTTTGCTACAGTTGTTGTAGCAGTGTTGGGCTCGCTTTTGGGTTGTGGGCTCCCGCTTTTTCCCTTTCGTTTGTTCCCTCGCTTCTTTTAGCCTTTTTCCGAACGCTAATAATGCGGTACCTGATGAACTCAAATAAGTACATTTTATTACCATCATTTATCCTATTTATTTGACTTGTTTTATTATATTATCTGTGAGAATTGATACGTTAATGTTTACTTTTGCAATTCTCAAGTAAAAACAAGTATTATGTGAAACTTGGCGATTTTGGACTAATTATGGAGCAAAACATGCAAGAAGTTAAGAGTCTACTGAAATGTACAAGATCAAGATTATTCTGCTCCAGATACGCCGCATCTTACTTATTATATACGGCGCATCACTATCAAGATTTCACAAGCTACGATCCAAGACAGCAAGGACATGCGCCGCATCTAAGAATGGAGTTACGCCGCATCTTCTGGCGGTGTACGAATATTCCTGAATATATTAATCTTGGACCCCACGCGAAGTTAAGTCAATGCGCCGCATCTACTTATTCTATGCGCCGCATCTAGCCCTCAGACAGAAACTATAAATACCCCAAGGTCAGACGAATTTCAGGAGGATAACATATACGAAGGACGAGAAGACAGAAACCCTTAGCCGAATTCAGTCGAAGTAGCAGCACAAGACACACCTTGAACGAAGATACAAGAGCTGTAAGAAGGTCTTGCATGTATTCAATTCATTAAGTAGTTTTGTTTTATTGTATTAGTACACTTTAATTGGTCAGGATTGATGGGCTTGTGACATTGATTTTATCATGCACTTCAACTCCCCTTAAAATTGCTTTCCCATTAATTAAAGTTTATATGTTGATGTCTTTGGTGACTTTTATTAGTGCATTGATAACCTCTGTGTCTAGCTGAGCATTGCTTGGGTCGCCATGCCCCTTCCTCGCCTGTTTATTAGATCGCCTATGCATTCTATCGTCTGTAGAAAAGTAGGAAGAAAGATAAATAGGATAGTCATAAGTAATCATTAAGGGTTTACTCGCCGATAAGATTAGAACCAACGAGAAAGGACTTAATCTCGGTGCGTTGCATCGAACTATACACTTCATTTAAAACTAGCAATAAAACAAGTGACAAGCTACTTAACTATCAGGACAGGTCTTCTTATTGTCTCAAGTATTTATCTGTGTACGTGTGTGCTATTCGCTGATTCGTTCTTATTAGTTTAGTTTATATTTAATCATAACCAAACCGTGCCAGTCTCTCAGGCTGAAACCCCCTTGCGTTAGATTAGGTTGTATAGCTAACTTAAGATATTAAAATACTGATTAGGATAACTAGATAATACGTTCCACTCTTAGTGATCGACACTATACTTACCATTATATTCATACTGACCGGGTACACTGCTCGTTAAAGTGTGTGTGTTATTGATAAGTCGGCTAAATATAAATTTAAAACTTGAATACTGCTAAAACCACAACGACATACCGTGGGTATAAATTAGAGCATACGCACACGACACATCAGTACCTACCTCATTTATTTATTCAAAAAGTTTATCGTTGAATAATATTTGCTGATTCTTGAAGAACATGTAAGCATGAAATAAATATAGTTAAACTTTCTAAATCCCCTTACAGTTCCATTTGTTGTTTCAACTTCCTTTGTGCAACCGCTTGCACCAAGCGAGCTGCTAGGTTATTGAAAGAACAAAAGGAACTGTATGGGAATTTAGAATGAGTAACTATGTTTAAGTTCCAGACTAATTGATTAACTTAAAGCATTCTTCGAAATAAACGTTTGGTATTGGAAGTTACAGTCTCTGAAGATTAACAACTATGCTAATGTGAAATAAGGTAGATGATATACCTGCATATGCATGACCATCTTATGTTTTGCCTTATCAACAGACGGTTTAATTGCGAGGCATTTGATAAAAAAAAAGAATTTTACCATAAGAAACAAAGGGCATCTATTACTTTTTTTTTGGCGATACTAAATTTTGATGTCATGTGCATCCGAAAGTTAACTTGTTGTCGTATATCCACAACTGGAGGTGGAGAAAAGATGCTGATCAGCAGTATGGGTCAATTATCGAAGAAAGATGCGAAACAAAAGAGGATAGTGCAAAGAAGTAATTTGTGCCAAACTACATGGGACACCATCCTCTCCGATAAGATTAGAACCAACGAGAAAGGACTTAATCTCGGTGCGTTGCATCGAACTATACACTTCATATAAAACTAGCAATAAAACAAGTGACAAGCTACTTAACTATCAGGACAGGTCTTCTTATTGTCTCAAGTATTTATCTGTGTACGTGTGTGCTATTCGCTGATTCGTGCTTATTAGTTTAGTTTATATTTAATCATAACCAAACCGTGCCAGTCTCTCAGGCTGAAACCCCCTTGCGTTAGATTAGGTTGTATAGCTAACTTAAGATATTAAAATACTGATTAGGATAACTAGATAATACGTTCCACTCTTAGTGATCGACACTCTACTTACCATTATATTCATACTGACCGGGTACACTGCTCGTTAAAGTGTGTGTGTTATTGATAAGTCGGCTAAATATAAATTTAAAACTTGAATACTGCTAAAACCACAACGACATACCGTGGGTATAAATTAGAGCATACGCACACGACACATCAAGTTTTTGGCGCCGTTGCCGGGGAGTGAATTGTTATTATCTATTAATTTGATTAGTATTTTAATTAGGTTTTTCTTTTTAATTTTTATTCTAACCGCTAACTCTGTTGTATATTAGTTAAATTGCATTCATTGTATTATTTGCATATTTTCTGTTTTGGTGTGTTTAATTTTTGTTTATTTTGGTTTGTTTTTATTATTTGTTTTTATTTTCTGTATTTTCTTGCATACTGCTATCGTTGTACTGAGCTAATTCAAATGATACGACGCATCTATTTTCATAGATACGGCGTATTGCGTTTAATTTTTATAAAATACAACGCGTTTAATAAATTCGATACGACACATCTTTCCCCAAGATACGGCGTATCTGTTTTTAATAAATTTTTTTTTCTTTCTAAACGATAACGCCATACGACGCATCTGTTTTCACAGATATGGCGTATCTATTATTTTAATTAAAACAGTTTTCGAATTATTAAACAGATACGACGCATCGATTTTTATCGATACGGCGCATCTTCTGAATCAAAAATCTTGTATTTTAAAACGTAATGAAAATACGGCGCATTAGCTTTTGTTAATACGACGAATTTAATTTGATAAATATAGTTGATTTTCGATATTCACTTTGATCGTTCCACTACTCTCGTGCGCAAGTTGGTTCACTTTCAGGATAAATGATGGCTTAAGCATCACTATGGAAGATTACATTCTGAGCCCGACCATGAGATGCTAGCTGGAGTAATCAAACCGTTGATGATTGTAAGGCTATAATAAGACGACAAGAGTGGAGGAGAATTCAGTACTGGTAACATTGAGTATCTTAAAATTCTTGAAATAGAATTCCAGGTATCCTCTACAATAATTTACCTAGCCTTAATGAGAATTCTCTACGAAACCTCTCCCGAATATAATCTCAATTTTGTAAACTTAAAACGATATTTGCTCCTAACCTTGGAATAAATCATTATCCACTAAGCAATGAGATTATAATCATTAATAAAACGTATAGCCTATTACCCTTACTTTGAATTTAATTTATCATATGGTGTACCGTTTTACCCAATTTTATGTATAAGGAAAAGCGTTGCGGAGGCCAAGGTACGTTCCCTATTTAAATTTTGTTTACTGGAGCAACAATACGGCGGATCCAACATTCTAAGCGCCGTATCTCTAACTAATTAAAACCTATTGACCAGTCAACAATTTTATATAGATACGGCGCATGTTAATTATGAAATATGGCGCATCTATCTACCCTATAAATACGAAAAGGATGCGCCGGATCTCACTTTCTTACCCAAAAACACACACAGTTAAGAAAACACACACAGTCAAAAATCAACCCTCGAATCCGAGCTTTCTTATCGAATCAAAACTTCTACTCCTAATCCTAATAGTAATCTAAGGTAATTATTTCATTCAAATCTATTTAATTTAAAAATTAGGGTTTATGCAATAATTCGGTTAGGGTTAGGAAGATTTTAGGGAAATGATTAGGACTTGCATTAGATGATTTCCCCCATATTGAATTTAAATAGATAATTGAATTTCGACCCGAATTGATTTGAGCAAAAACTAGGGTTTGGGGAAGTTATTTTGAAATTTTAGTGGGAAAATGAATTGGTGGTAGTATAATAAACTTTTAAAACTTTTACAAGGGGTATTAGGAACTGTGATGTTAAGTGGGAGTTTACGTCACGGGTCCGGATTCTTGGAATGCGTGCCTGACCCCTTTTTAAGCTGATAGATTGATAGATGCGGCGCATCTTAATTAATTGATGCGGCGTAACGACCTAATTCCAATTTAATAAAATTCCATATACGCTGTATTACTTAATCTAGATACGACGCATCTCCATACGCCGTATTCTATTGTGCTTGCTCCGCATCTATAATATTTTGCAGATACGCCGCACTAATTTATCAGTTGCGCCGTATCTACCATATTTATAGACTGTTTTCTAACCTTGAAGATTTATTGCAGATGGCACTACCCGAAGCTGCTAACAGACATCCATGGCTCCGCTTTGAGACTTTTGGACTTACTCCTGATACATTGGATGAGTATTTGAGGAGGCTTAGAGCTATTTACTTCAGGAGGATCTTCAGAGTCTCGGTTCTTGGTTTTGCGGATATTGGGTTGATAGATGGGGGTAACGCAGATGATAGTTTACACGATAGGTTGGAGATGGTTATTAGAGATGATGATGACGAGGTCCTATTCAGGTCGTACGCTTGGGAGAGGATGTTTCGGATAGATGAGCCTCTGATCAGGGAGCTTATGTTGGAGTTTTTCAGTACAGTTCACTATAGAGAGACTGATATGGGATTGGATACTGCTGATACCCTTGTGTTCAGGTTGGGAGGAGTATTTAGGCAGATGTCGATGTGACAGTTCATTTTGGCTATGGGCTTGCACACGGTAGAGGAGATTGAGTCTGATGGTTTTGCTAGATATTGGGATGAGAGTTTGAGAGTGGTTCCTAATAGGGGGTTGCTTGGAGACTACTGGGAGAGGATCTCTTCAGGGGGTGATTCCACCACGGGCACCCCATCTTATACGTTGATTAGGGAGCCCATGAGGAGGTTGTGCCACCGCATGATAGCTTTGACCATTGCTGGGAGAGGTCAGTCACCCGAGAAGGTGACTACTCTTGACCTCTTCCTTCTGAGGAGCATAGACGAGGGGTTGTCGGTGAACATCCCCCACTTTCTGGCACATTACCTCCATCGGGCAGCTGCAGGGAGAGACAGGAGGAGTCAGATGACTGGCGGGCATTTTGTGTCTAGGTTGGCCTGCCATTTTGGAGTGATTGGTGACGAGATCCCAGCCGGTTTAGAGGTCGAGGTGACTAGTTTGCCAGTTGTTGACCAGGATTATTTGGTTAGGCTAGGGATCTGCGAGGTATGATGGGAGGTTACTTTTAGGTGGCATTAGGGCCCGCTAGACCAGCAGAGCCAGAGGCGGAGCAGGGAGGTCCTCAGGGAGCTCCGGCTGCTGCTCCAGCCCATCAGGAGGAGCCACAGGCACCAGTACCCCCGCCAGCAGCTGCACGTACAGTGGGACAGAGAGTTGAGCTGGTCGAGGCTGAGGTTAGAGGTTTGAGAGCCGACCTCGCTAGTGTCAGGAGGGACTCGGAGTGGCTTGTTACGAGTATGAGCCGGCTTTTGGAGCATCAGGGTATTAGCCACACTCGCCCGGATGGTACTCAGGTTAGAGGGGTGGCACTCGCATACACTCGCAGAGTCCGGGCCAGGACAGATGGTGCCAGCACTTCCGGGACCCGCTCAGACGACCCTACTGACCCATGATCTCTGGATTTGATGTGTTTTTGACATTGTTCCACATATATTATTATTATTATTATTATTATTATTTTGATTGTACTCATTATTATTATCGTATATATTTGATGTTTCAGTTGATATTTCTTATTATGCTTGACGAAGACTGGCATTAAGTTCAGCATGAGAGTATGAGAGGACGTGAGAGATAAACCGTGGAACGAGTCATTTTACAACAGACTGTTAACAGTCTGTCTGGTAACTACATGCGCCGCATCTGGTAAAACAGATGCGACACATCCTATCCTTTATTTCGTTTATTTTATTTTTATTCCAGGCTCGATACGGCGCATCTTCTTCCAGAAGATACGGCGTATCGACTGACCTGATGATTTTTCAGTTTAATTTTTATGTTTTATTTTTACTAACTACTAATGTATTATGCAAGTTTGAACCTTCTTAACTTAGGTGTGTTAAAGTCTTGATGATATTATAGATTCCTGCAATTCCTGTGGATACATCAAATATGAAGCTTAAACGTTCTCATCCACAAGGAAGTTGATTTTTGCTCTTACACAAATAATGGAGGATCATACCGAGCAAATCTCAGGGGAGTTTTTCTGTTCTAATTCTTTTATTTTCCAGTTTTTAATCCTTCGATACAAACAACGAGGACGTTGTTTAACTTAAGTGGGGGGATTGGAGAATTAGAACACTTACTTGTCCTAAACTTTTTCAAAATGTGCTCAAAAATGTGCTAAATATATCAAAATTAAAAATTTTCAGCATGTTTTTGTTTAAAGTCTAAATTACATAGCTGCACACATGACGTTAATTTCAAAAATTGTGAACTTTTCAAAATTCACAAATCTATGAGTGTGCCGGTGACTTGTAAACTTTAGAACTTGGCCTGTATACTATTCGAGACCACCATAATAAGTATTATTTTTGTAATTGGAATGACTTGTCTAAATTGGTAAATTTCTAGGATTACACCCAAATAGCCTTTATATGTTATGTTATATTAACTAACTACACTGGTTAGTTAACCCCCGTATAAAACCCTTTTGTTACTCTCACTTTTAGAGTAAGATACCCCTAGAAAAACACTCAGAGCCATTCCTTTCGTTTCTTACACCTTTGTTATAATGTTTCGTTACACCCTTACACCTTAGCCTACCCTGTAGATTAAAATCCGTGGTTGGTTAATTGCTTTAGGCAAAGTGTGTTTCCATACATTACCTGTGTTCGCGTTCGTAATTCATTATCTTTGGTTAGGTCGGGAAATTGCACAATGCAATTGGAGTGAAAGTAAATATTGTATACCTTTGAGTTTATTTTTCGTGTGTTTACTACTTTCACTATTACCGTTATTTCTGAAGTCATGAAAAGTATGGAAAAATTATCCAAAGTTATCATTATAGTGATGTGGTGAAATTTAACACATCTATGTTTATGTTTCAAGTTCAAAAAAAAAAAAAAAAAAAAAAAAAAAAAAAAAAAAAGAAATCGAAAAATAGAAAAGAAAAAGAAAAAGGAAAAGTTGGATGTTTGTTTTAACCAACTTATGTAAAGTTTTGTATTAAGTGGTTGATATCACCACTAGTTGTTGTATATTATATCTATGGATTGAATGGGAGTTGGACGTTATGGGAACGCCAATAAAGGTTATTCTTTGATTAAGATCTTGTTGAGTATAATTCGTGTCTACCTAAAGCGTGTGATTCAAGTGTTAAAGCGTGAGTTATTCTATGATATGAGTCTTATTCATGGGATGGTTGAGATAGTGATTAACCACACTTAGGATTTTAATTTATCTATTTTGTTTATTTTTCATTTTACACCAATTTATATCCCAAATATTATCCATACCCTATATTATTCTTTATCCAAACCTTTGATTTATTGAGATTAGGGATTTGAGCAATCTTAAGTATCGTAGTCGTGGATTCGGCTATGTATTTATGATTTTGTCGCCCTTTTTGATATAATATTATTGGTGAAGATTACTTGGTCCTATCTTTAGCCTATTCGAGTTAAGGATTTGAGCAATTGCAAGTATCGTGTTCATGGATTCGATCATGTATTTGTGATTTTGTCGCCTTTTCTGGAATTTGAGATCGATAGAGATTAAGGGAAATGATTAACCCTTAACCAACAAACCCTTTTTTAACCGCTTTAGACTTGTTATTCCTTGGCTTTAGTGGAGGAGATGCGTATACTTGCCAAGCTTATGATAGAATATTCGTCACGACTGGACAGTTAAACGATTAGATTTGCTTTTATCAAAATATTTTATTTTACTTCTAATTCGTTAAGTGTTTGGTTGTGTGATTATGACAAAAATGAATACATGCTTAAATATAAAAATAAATCATAACATCTTTTAGATACATTTTCATAAGATTAATTCTAAGGTTTACTTGGGGACAAGTAAAGTTCAAGTGGGGCGATATTTGATGAACTCAAATAAGTACATTTTATTACCATCATTTATCCTATTTATTTGACTTGTTTTATTATATTATCTGTGAGAATTGATACGTTAAGTTACTTTGTAATTTCAGTAAAAACAAGTATTAAATGCACTTTTGGCTGCAACCAAGTGTGGAAATAACAAGTAATAATGGAGTGCTGCAACTGAAACAGATTGAATGCGATCATCAGATATGGATGTTCAGAACTATCAGTCCATCGTGACATATTTCATAGAAAACATGGATAAAGAAATGTTACTTAAGTATCATGTAATATATATAGAATTTTTTATGATAAAACTAATGAATGGAATATAAATATATATAATATATAATTAATATATATATATATATATATATATTTATATATAATTACTATATTATATATATATATAGATATATATATAAATATATATTAGTATAATATATATAATATAATTATTTGTCCTATATATAATGAGCTCGAGTTTTGCTACAGTGTTTAGCATTTGGCCGTTTGTTTGGCTCCCGTTTCCTCGTTGTTCCCTCGTTCTTTAGCCTTTCCGACCGCTAATAATGCGTACCTGATAACTCAAATAAGTACATTATTACCATCATTATCCTATTTATTTGACTGTTATAATATCTGTGAAATGATACTAAGTTTTCTTTGCAATCTCAAGTAAAACAGTATTATGTGAACTGGCGATTTGGACTAATGAGCAAACATCAAGAAGTTAGAGTCTACTGAATGTACAAATCAGATATTCGCTCATACGCCGCATCTACTTATATACGCATCCTATCAAGATTTCACAAGCTACGATCCAAGACAGCAAGGACATGCGCCGCATCTAAGAATGGAGTTACGCCGCATCTTCTGGCGGTGTACGAATATTCCTGAATATATTAATCTTGGACCCCACGCGAAGTTAAGTCAATGCGCCGCATCTACTTATTCTATGCGCCGCATCTAGCCCTCAGACAGAAACTATAAATACCCCAAGGTCAGACGAATTTCGGGAGGATAACATATACGAAGGACGAGAAGACAGAAACCCTTAGCCGAATTCAGTCGAAGTAGCAGCACAAGACACACCTTGAACGAAGATACAAGAGCTGTAAGAAGGTCTTGCATGTATTCAATTCATTAAGTAGTTTTGTTTTATTGTATTAGTACACTTTAATTGGTCAGGATTGATGGGCTTGTGACATTGATTTTATCATGCACTTCAACTCCCCTTAAAATTGCTTTCCCATTAATTAAAGTTTATATGTTGATGTCTTTGGTGACTTTTATTAGTGCATTGATAACCTCTGTGTCTAGCTAAGCATTGCTTGGGTCGCCATGCCCCTTCCTCGCCTGTTTATTAGATCGCCTATGCATTCTATCGTCTGTAGAAAAGTAGGAAGAAAGATAAATAGGATAGTCATAAGTAATCATTAAGGGTTTACTCGCCGATAAGATTAGAACCAACGAGAAAGGACTTAATCTCGGTGCGTTGCATCGAACTATACACTTCATTTAAAACTAGCAATAAAACAAGTGACAAGCTACTTAACTATCAGGACAGGTCTTCTTATTGTCTCAAGTATTTATCTGGGTACGTGTGTGCTATTCGCTGATTCGTTCTTATTAGTTTAGTTTATATTTAATCATAACCAAACCGTGCCAGTCTCTCAGGCTGAAACCCCCTTGCGTTAGATTAGGTTGTATAGCTAACTTAAGATATTAAAATACTGATTAGGATAACTAGATAAATACGTTCCACTCTTAGTGATCGACACTATACTTACCATTATATTCATACTGACCGGGTACACTGCTCGTTAAAGTGTGTGTGTTATTGATAAGTCGGCTAAATATAAATTTAAAACTTGAATACTGCTAAAACCACAACGACATACCGTGGGTATAAATTAGAGCATACGCACACGACACATCAGTACCTACCTCATTTATTTATTCAAAAAGTTTATCGTTGAATAATATTTGCTGATTCTTGAAGAACATGTAAGCATGAAATAAATATAGTTAAACTTTCTAAATCCCCTTACAGTTCCATTTGTTGTTTCAACTTCCTTTGTGCAACCGCTTGCACCAAGCGAGCTGCTAGGTTATTGAAAGAACAAAAGGAACTGTATGAGAATTTAGAATGAGTAACTATGTTTAAGTTCCAGACTAATTGATTAACTTAAAGCATTCTTCGAAATAAACGTTTGGTATTGGAAGTTACAGTCTCTGAAGATTAACAACTATGCTAATGTGAAATAAGGTAGATGATATACCTGCATATGCATGACCATCTTATGTTTTGCCTTATCAACAGACGGTTTAATTGTGAGGCATTTGATAAAAAAAAGGAATTTTACCATAAGAAACAAAGGGCATCTATTACTTTTTTTTTGGCGATACTAAAATTTGATGTCATGTGCATCCGAAAGTTAACTTGTTGTCGTATATCCACAACTGGAGGTGGAGAAAAGATGCTGATCAGCAGTATGGGTCAATTATCGAAGAAAGATGCGAAACAAAAGAGGATAGTGCAAAGAAGTAATTTGTGCCAAACTACATGGGACACTATCCTCTCCGGTTTCCCAGCTTTCTTCAAGAACTGTAAACATATGACATGAATTGTTAGTATCAGCAACAAAAAAAAAAAAGTACCAAATAGTCTTTGTTTCTTATGTTTAGTTTTTTTTTATCGACATTGATGCGTGGTTTTGCGACCTTACAACAGGTTTTACCTCTCGAGGGATCTCAAGAGGCTTGCAATCCCCACCAGGCAGTGTACCTGACCGATGTAGTATAGTGAAGTGGCAAGTACCGGGGGATTGATCGTTCTCTAGGGGAATAGTGTCGTTAGGATTGAAAAACTACTCTAACAGGTCTAAGGGTGAGGGAAGATTCTTTTTGTATTTTTATATTTTTTATGAAAGCAAGTAAAATCTCGGGTTTGAAGGAGTGGGCGGAATTAGTTGCTAGTCAACTAACCCAAATAACTACAATTGCAAATAAAATAAAATACTGAAAATGAAAAGGTTGTGAAACTTATATGGAGAGAAATGTGTTTACTTAGATTTCCTTACTCCCTAACTATCTTTTACCGGTTGATTAGTGTGTATTAATTGCGTGGATGACGGGTGTATTCCTTAATACCAATCGTGGGGTGGCGTACGTACTTCCCCAACTCTACAAGCTCCTACTTCACTCCTATGTCGAGCCGGCTAAGAAGCTCCTAACATGGGATCACTAGAATTCGCTCATGCATTAAATACAACCATAAAAACCTTAGTACGCATTGGTTCATGTTTCTTAAGACGTTCAAGCAAGTTACCGTATAGGAGGTTAGCCAGTTTTCTTAAGCCTAACATCGATAAACAATCATCCAATACAATTAATGACACACCAACAACCAATAATCAATAGTTAGGTTTCATTAGATCTAAGCAAACACAAGATAAATCTAGCCTAGCATGTTAATTAAAAGACAAGAACAAGATATAATCAAACAACACATAGACATATTGATTGATTAAGTGATTACTTATCTTCAATTAAACATGGGAGATCCAAGGGTATAAAACCCTTAAAAATGAAAGAAAATTCGTCTTAGGGTTTCTCCTCACAAAGTTGCACACTAATCAATGATCAAATTAATGATCAAAGATGAAAAAGTAATTACACAAGCCTTCTAATCTACTGGAAAATCACCTACCCAAACCCTAAAATCGGACCTAGGGTTGGGGGCTTACAAAAAGTGAAGTTGTGATGTTGTATTTATAGTTGATTTTCTGTCCGCATCGATCAGACGGCGTCAGCCTTCACAAGTGACAGCGTCAGCTCCCCTTTTTCACCAAATTGTAGATCTTTTCGTCCCGATTCCGTGGCCTCTTGAATCACCTAAATCCGAGTTCGTATGAAGATTTTATGGCCAAAACAGTGACAGCTACTCCGCGCGTAAGTTATGATTGATTTGATTAACTTGTGACGACTTTTCTTCTTGTGCAAGTTGTCATTTTGACGTCGTCACTCTATGGCATCTGACGTCGTCAGGATGAGTCCTGACGCCGTCACCTTCAAGATCTTCTGGGCCGTCTCTCTTTAAATTAAACCGTGACCACCTATGGCGTCACAAAGCGTGACGCCGTCACCTTCCAGTACCAAAATAGTTCTGGCCCGTCATGAGTAATCTTCATATCCACCTCTTTGTCATAGCTTGACGCCGTCACCTAGCATAGAGTGACGCCGTCATGTACTGTTTCCAGCATGATTTTGAGACTTTGTCGTCTTCTTCACTTTTATGCTCCAAAAACGTCCAAAATGCTTCCTTTTCCAGATTTCTTCTCCAAAGTACCTAAAATGACAAAAGGAACGATTTAGGGCAATATTTGATCAAATAAATACGATTTAGGGCTTAAATGACCCCCTAAAAGCGGTACACTTTTCGTCTCATCAAATATCCCTACACTTGGGATTTGCTTGTCCTCAAGCAAATGCGCTTTTATTCTAATCAAAATATAAGTTAGGGGTCGTTTAACGCTAATATAAAAGTAATTACAACAAATAGTCGTTCCCCTTTAATCATAATAAGCACGGAGATTACATACTAGCACCTCACAAGTAGTGTTTGGATACTCACATCTCTCAGGTGTCATCAAAATATATCTCAGAAATGAAAATGAATAATATCTCTCACTACCTGTCATAGAAAATAGATTACCATAGGCTTGGGAAAGGATCGAAAACCTTCTCCACTAGGCGTAAGCACCTAAGATAAACTATCAAAGAGGGCTTTTACATGGGTTATAACGTGAGGTGTAGGGATATGATAAACACGGTTTTGTTGGATAAAGGATATTTTACTGGTGGCGAGTTAAAGATCTTGGTTAATTACATGTACAATATGGCGTTGCTAAGCCAAGACTAGACTCGACTTAAGCTAAAAACAAAATAACAAAAACATAAAATAAACATAAAATGAAACGGGATGGTAGTCCGTATGTTTTTTTCTACTTTTCTTTTTCTCATTTTTTTGTATTTTTCTTGATTTTTTTGATTTTTTTTTCATTCACTCTTGCCCTACCATCCAAAATAATACATCGTAGGGGTGTTGCATTCCCCTTACACTTGAACTTTTACATAACTTTACAAATAATTATTCTAATGACTCGAATTAAGATAATCGAAACACTTGGAGAACTTTTAAAATATTTAGCACATATGGGGGTAATAATGTTGTTCTTCCCCATTACTCCATCACACTAGTACTTTACCCATGAGTCCCAATCGTCCCAAAACAATATGTACAAGGATATGACTCGACTTAGCAACCATGTAATCAATTAGATAATTAACTTAGGGTTTAAACAAGTGTTGTCACAATAATGCACTAAAAATGAGTGCATACAAGGTAGGCTAAGGCGATTTGGGTGTACATTTAAATGGGGTGTAAACAAATTCTTCCTTTAAGTAAAATGCTTAAAGTTAGAAACGAAAAGATAGGCTCTGAGGGGTGTACTAGGGGTATCGTGTACTAAAAATGAGTACAACGCAAAGGGTGTGGGAGAATTACTTGACCAATGTAGCCAACGTAATTATAACAAAAACACAGGTGAAAAACAATGGGTTAATCCTAATGCCTCTTATCATGTAGTAAATCTAACTACACGAATGTAGTCTCACTTGTGGCCTCGGAATGGTCCTAACGCAAGTTCTAGAATCTAAGTGCTATCGGTACACACATCATAGCATAAATGCTTTTCCTACCAATTCTAGGGGCGAACCTCACATATTTGGGGGTGGAAAATTTTTTAGTGGTACGGTTTTGTGCTAGTCATATAACTCCTATCCGTGAGACGCTCATTAAGACCAAAGTTTCACTCCTATATGTTGTAAAAAAATTTAAATTTGGCACTAAAATTGCCCTAACAGGTATTTCTCTCAGTTTTATTACACATCTACCATTAAACAAACGAAAAATCAAGCGTAATTGCATTCTCTAAAGTATCGTACTTTACCCCCCTTACACTTAAGATGAACATTGTCCCCAATGTTCAAATAACAAGATGTAAAAGTAAATAAGGTAAAAGAATGAAATCAAATACTCCCCTGATTCGTTTGGTGGAAAGAGGTAACATGGTTAGATCTTCTTCCAAGAGAAAGTAGAAGCTCCAAGACTAATGCATCGCCAAAAGCTTGATTCCACATACATCTCCTTGTCCAAAATAACCTGTTAAACCTGAGAAAACAAACACGAAAACCTGCATAACAACGGCGGGATAAATCTATATAAGGATATAATGCTTGTGGAATGATTATTTTGCAGATTCCTGGAGTTTATAAGTTAGAGATTTAATAAAAACTTTTTATGAAAACAAAACTTTCAAAAATTTCAGAAAATTAATACCTGACGCCGTCAGGTTGTAAAGCCTGACGCCGTCAGAAATGATCTGACAGAATTTTCATGTTAAGTTTCCGGAAAATTTCTGGAAAAACCTATACCTTACTTCCTGGAAATCCTGCAAAAAATCATTATGACATGATACAAGCATTTGACTCAAACAAATACTAATATGTATGTTAATTTAATATTATTACGATTCATGTTCATTTGTTCTAATTAACCGATTTGGATTTCCCTTACACTTAACTTTTGCAAAATACCTTTATATGTAGTTAAGACGAAGTTAAAAACAAGATAAAACATTTTCACAATTTAGTTTCGAACATGAATCAATAATAATAAAAATTAAACATACATACGGAAACAAATAAAATCAAACAAACAAATAAATAAACACACAAAGCAAATAAAGCTTGGGTTGCCTCCCAAGAAGCGCTTGTTTTTGTTCGAGTCACGAGCCTGACTCTACCCTTATTTAACGGAAATAGGGGAGGTTTTCCCTACACTTAGGGTTAAGTGCGGGTGATAGTAGCGATACACACCAGCTCGGTAGGAGTATGCCACGTGAGGAAAGATTGGTGGATGAATTATATGCTCAAAGAGGTGTGCTCCTTTCATCATAACCTTACCTAGTTCACTTTGGTCAATGGGTGAGTTAAAGTGTTCTCCTAAAAAGGGATCATTTTCTAACAACTTCGAGAGACTCCTAATTGGGAATCCATCTTGACCTAATAAACCCGGTTTAAACCCATAATGTTTCTTGTGATCAATCATGAATGGGTGATGTAGACATGTAAGGTCATTTTTCACTCCTATATTCTCTTCCTCACTACAAGGCTTAATGTCTACTACCTTAAACTTAAGACTACCCGGACTATATGTTTTGATGGGTGGATCGGGACCTAATTCAATTCCTAAGTTCACATCTAAAGATGGAAGATTAGGTAACGGTTTTGGTTGAGGCTCCGGTTCATCAAAACTAGGAACTTCCATAGGACTAAAAGAAAGGTTGTGATCACTAAAAGCATTCAAACCTATTTCTTCTAGTTGTGTTTGGTCCAAGGGCTCTACCTCTATTGGGGTTCCTATAGTCTCCTCAACTTCTTCCGGGTAAGTCACGGGCGGTGTGTGTGCCTCAAATGATGGTAGGACTTGTGGGGTACTTGGTGGGCTTATGTTACTTACCTCATCATTCCTTGTGTCAAGATCACCTATATCCTCATCATGTGTTTTAGTAGAATCTAACCCTAACATTTTCCCTAGTATCTCAAGTGCTTCTCTAGGCATCTCAACTTCTATATCCGAATCATAAGGATCATCCTCAATATTCTGATTGCTATATTCAAATTGCCCAAAAGATTCATAATGTGTTTCTTGAGATTCATCGTCATCGATCATAAAACCTAGGTCTTTTTGATCAATGTGATCATGCTCGGCTAGATCCTCCATCACATCAAGATCACCTAAGTGTTCACCCTGTATTATGGTAGTGCCTAACCATGACATGCAGCTAGGTGGCTCAACTCTACCCCCATCCCCAAACAAACTTGTTTCATTATCCTTGAAATTTGTGGTCAATTGACTTGTACTAACGTTTGTTGGGTTGTCTACTCTATAATAATATTGGGCACAATCTTCTATGGCATCCCATGCTTCTTCAGCATTTAATTCCCTAAAGTCCCCATTGGCAAAATCCTCAATGCACATTTGGTCACATCGGTCGACAAGATAGTAAAAGGTTTGGGTTAGGGATGCTAAAGCGAAACTATGATGAGGGACTATTCGGAGTAAAATTTTAAAACGAGTCCATGCATCATATATGGGTTCATCTCGATATTGTTTGAACATCAAGATGTCATTAGGGTAGAATGGCTTTTGTGGTCGGTTGTATGGTGGATTCGCGTACTCCATAATGGTGAACGGAAGAGTCAATGGAAAGGTTTTTACGAACAAAAGAACGAAGAAAATAGATAGACTAAAGAAAAACCTGGAAAAATAAAATAAAAATCTCACTAGAAAGGAATCTAGTGAGTAGACCTAATAAAATAAAAATTCAACCTAAACAATAACTATTCCCCGGCAACGGCACCAAAAACTTGATGCGTGGTTTTGCGACCTTACAACAGGTTTTACCTCTCGAGGGATCTCAAGAGGCTTGCAATCCCCACCAGGCAGTGTACCTGACCGATGTAGTATAGTGAAGTGGCAAGTACCGGGGGATTGATCGTTCTCTAGGGGAATAGTGTCATTAGGATTGAAAAACTACTCTAATAGGTCTAAGGGTGAGGGAAGATTCTTTTTGTATTTTTATATTTTTTATGAAAGCAAGTAAAATCTCGGGTTTGAAGGAGTGGGCGGAATTAGTTGCTAGTCAACTAACCCAAATAACTACAATTGCAAATAAAATAAAATACTGAAAATAAAAAGGTTGTGAAACTTATATGGAGAGAAATGTGTTTACTTAGATTTCCTTACTCCCTAACTATCTTTTACCGGTTGATTAGTGTATATTAATTGCGTGGATGACGGGTGTATTCCTTAATACCAATCGTGGGTTGGCGTACGTACTTCCCCAACTCTACAAGCTCCTACTTCACTCCTATGTCGAGCCGGCTAAGAAGCTCCTAACATGGGATCACTAGAATTCGCTCATGCATTAAATACAACCATAAAAACCTTAGTACGCATTGGTTCATGTTTCTTAAGACGTTCAAGCAAGTTACCGTATAGGAGGTTGGCCAGTTTTCTTAAGCCTAACATCGATAAACAATCATCCAATACAATTAATGACACACCAACAACCAATAATCAATAGTTAGGTTTCATTAGATCTAAGCAAACACAAGATAAATCTAGCCTAGCATGTTAATTAAAAGACAAGAACAAGATATAATCAAACAACACATAGACATATTGATTGATTAAGTGATTACTTATCTTCAATTAAACATGGGAGATCCAAGGGTATAAAACCCTTAAAAATGGCAGAAAATTCGTCTTAGGGTTTCTCCTCACAAAGTTGCACACTAATCAATGATCAAATTAATGATCAAAGATGAAAAAGTAATTATACAAGCCTTCTAATCTACTGGAAAATCACCTACCCAAACCCTAAAATCGGACCTAGGGTTGGGGGCTTACAAAAAGTGAAGTTGTGATGTTGTATTTATAGTTGATTTTCTGTCCGCATCGATCTGACGGCGTCAGCCTTCACAAGTGACGGCGTCAGCTCCCCTTTTTTCACCAAATTGTAGATCTTTTCGTCCCGATTCCGTGGCCTCTTTGAATCACCTAAATCCGAGTTCGTATGAAGATTTTATGGCCAAAACAGTGACAGCTACTCCGCGCGTAAGTTATGATTGATTTGATTAACTTGTGACGACTTTTCTTCTTGTGCAAGTTGTCATTTTGACGTCGTCACTCTATGGCATCTGACGTCGTCAGGATGAGTCCTGACGCCGTCACCTTTAAGATCTTCTGGGCCGTCACTCTTTAAATTAAACCGTTACCACCTATGGCGTCACAAAGCGTGACGCCGTCACCTTCCAGTACCAAAATAGTTCTGGCCCGTCATGAGTAATCTTCATATCCACCTCTTTGTCATAGCTTGACGCCGTCACCTAGCAAAGAGTGACGCCGTCATGTACTGTTTCCAGCATGATTTTGAGACTTTGTCGTCTTCTTCACTTTTATGCACCAAAAACGTCTAAAATGCTTCATTTTCCATATTTCTTCTCCAAAGTACCTAAAATGACAAAAGGAACGATTTAGGGCAATATTTGATCAAATAAATACGATTTCGGGCTTAAACGACCCCCGAAAAGCGGTACACTTTTCGTCTCATCAGACATATAGGTGGAAAATCTGATCTCCACCTCAAACCCCTTTTGTTATTCAAATGGTCTTTAAACAATCGTCTGCACCAGACGTATTGATAGACTATTAAAATACCAAAAGGAATTCGAGGTGAAGGTCAGATTAATGATCCTGGCTGTATTCATGTGCTGCACGTAGCGGTGTTGTTGAATGAATGACCTGTTACAGATATTGATACATGAAAAAATCTGGGTAAAATGACTATAAACTTACGATTGATGGACAGCAAATGGTTACCTTTAGATAAATCAATCCAATATACCTCAGATCAGGAGTCGCAGTTGAGCGAGGGGCCACACGTTTTGATGTCAGTAAGGCTCAGATATGTACGTTTGTAATCAGCTTGTAATGTACGCTGTGGCTGCAACCGATAGCGTGGTTGCCCTGCCAACGAACGCACAGCTAGAAAAATGGGAATGCACAAAGTTATCATCATCGCCTAAACACCGTGGCTGCAAACCATTCAGAAAAAGGCATTTTAGAAAGTCACAAAAAGCAATAACTTGTATTCAGGAAAAATTAGTGTTCGAAGCAAGAGATAGGAGGAAACATTTTCTTTACCTGGTAAAGGGTGGATACAAAAGGTTGATGTTATGTGCCAGTAAAAGGTAATTTTTTTTTTGCATAGACGCAAGTGTAGTGACACAATTGGTTCTGGTCAAGAATATGGTTCAAGTCCGAAGGAAAGATGGGAAACGGAAGAGGATGCTGCGAAGAAGAAATTTGGATCAAATTACTTGTCACAGCATTCTCTTCGGCTTCTCATCCCTCTTTCCGAATTGAACTATATTTTTGACCAGAACCATTTGTGCCACTACAGTTATGAATATGCAAAAAAAATTATCTATGATTGCCGCGTAAGTTCAAATGTTAATATCTGCAAATAGAAAAAGATCACATATTAGTAGTTGGTACTATTCCTGGGGCGAAAAACGATGATAAATCATGATGAATATTAACTGTTATTTTTCTTTTAACTTAATAAAGGATATTAGTAAACGATTGATGGACAGTAAATGGTTACCGTTAGATAAATCAATCCAACATACCTCAGATCAGGAGCCGCAGTTGAGCGAGGAGCTACACGTTTTGATGTCAGTAAGGCTCAGATATGTACGTTTGTAATCAGCATGAAATGTGCGTTGTGGCTGCAACCGATAGCGTGGTTGCCCTGCCAACGAACGCACAGCTGGAAAAATGGGAATGTACAAAGTTATCATCATCGCCTAAACACCGTGGCTGCAAACCATTCAGAAAAAAGGCATTTTAGAAAGTCAGAAAAAGCAATAACTTGTATTCAGGAAAAATTAGTGTTCGAAGCAAGAGATAGGAGGAGACGTACAGTGTTGGGCTGTGGGCTCCCTTTTTTTCCCTTACGTGTGTTTTGGCCTTTTTTTTACCCTGTGCGAGATATGCATTCCTCCGAGCAAAACTCATGGTCAACAATATGGCTGAATTTTAGAAGATCAGTGAGAAGCGAAATAGCATAGTGTAAAGAAGTGATCTGCACCAAATCATTTCTAAGACTATACTATTTCGCTTCGCACTGATCTCCCAAAATTGCAGTCAATTATCAGCGACCGTGTTTTGTTATATATAACATGTATTAAATAGATGCACACTTTTTTTTTGGTACATATCTTTGTTATTAATTCTTCTAGTAAAAAGTATATATATATATATATATATAACACACACACACCACACACACACACACACACACACACATACACATATATATATATATATACATACACATATATATACATATAGTATGCATATATATATATATATATATATATATATATATATATATATATATATATATATAATATATATAATGTGTTAGTCTAAACCTTTTAATAGAATAATGAATAACAAAGATATGCACCCAAAAAAAAGTGTGTATGTATTTATGTATTTTACATGTTATATATATATATATATATATATATATATATATATATATATATATATATATATATATATATATATATATATATATAGTGCATTCTATTAGGTATTGAAACTGGGGCAAAGCAAAGTTTATATCAGCATGTAAACCACAGAGAACAGCCATGTAAATGGAGCAGGTAACCTGAAGAATACAAAAAGATGATCAAACTATGTACATGAATACAGTAAATATAAAAACAGGTTGCAAAATTTAACCGGTCCTTAACTTCTGGTCATTGGCGTATGTAAGAACACAAACATGAACAATAAAAAAATATAAATAAATTATGTATATGAAGACAATCACTTCGAAAAGACTCAAAAAGTATGAATGGTGAGTGTAAATACCATGTAAATACAGTAGTAGTTGAAAGGAGGCAATTATATGCAGTGACACAGTTCAGTGTCAAAAATTGTGCAGCACAAAAAACAACAACAAAGTATCAATGATGGATGTACACACCATACGAAATTGGGTATAGCTGCATATATGCAGTAACCGTGACTGGTTGCCATACATCCATCACTGATATTCTGTCTATTTTTTTTACAATCTTTAGTTTTACGTTATCTGACTTGGATCTGTAGAGAAGTTCAGAATTTGATATCATTGGATTGATATTAATAACTGATTGCAAGAAGTAAATACACCTGCCACGGGTGCAAATCTAAAAGATTGGCTTACCAAGAGCCACATATTAACTTCTTTAATCAGAGTGACTGATAGGCTATCACAACCAATAAGCGATAAACTTAAACATTTTAGCACAGATCTGTGAAGAAGTTCTGAGTTTTATATCATTGGATTGATATTAATAAGTGATCGCAAGAAGTAAATACACCTGGCACGGTTGCAAATCTAAAAGCTTGCCCTGCCAAGTGCCAGGGATTCACTTCTTTAATCAGACTCACAGACTCATCACAGCCTATTGCGCAAACATCTATGCGAGTTCATTATTTGATATGAAAATCACAACATTTCTACAGCAACCGTCAAAAGTTTACAAAGAAGATCTGCACAGATACCGAGAAAAGCACACGGAGTCAATACTAAAGACACGTCATGGGTGCAACCACAATCCTGGTTACCTTGCCAAGCAACATGCATTAAAAAAATGTAAGCTAAGAAAACTATCACAGTAACTGTACACAGACAACTGAAAAGAGGTAGTGGCTGCAAAATAAGACCAATTGCTTAGCTATTGCTTATACTATCCCGTCTGGTAGTTGTCACGGCACAACCTAATTATACAATAGCCAGTCTAACTTGAGGGCAGGCGCAAAACGGATAAACGGATCCATAATATAAATCTAAATCACAAACCATAAACAAACAAAATATCGGCAGATTAAGACAAAAGAAGCAGCCACATAAGCAAAAGATTAACAAATAAGTGACCACAAAAAATAGCAAGTACGACAAAGAACAGCTACATAAGCAAAATACAGCTAAAAGAGTAGCCACCATAACCGATTCGTAAGTAAACAATATCGGCGGTCAAGTAGGCAGGCACATAAGCAAAACATGAACAAATAACCTACCACAAAAAACAGGAAGCACCATAAAAAACAGCTACATAAGCAAAAGACATCTAAAAGAGCAGCTAATAAGACATCAACATGTAGATCATAAGAAGCAAATACACAAACCACAAACGTATTGCCCTCCGGTAAAGTTAAACCGCTACAGCAACCGATGAAAGTTCATGAAGAAGATCTGCACAACTACCGAGAGAACCACAGGGAAGAGACACGTATAAATCTCCAGTGCATTCTATCATTTGTTAGTGTTTGGAAAAAGGCTAAAAGAAGCGACGGAACAAACGAAAGGGAAAAATCGGGAGCCCACAACCCAAAAGCGAGCCCAACACTGCTACAACAACTGTAACAAAACTCTACGCTCCATTATATATAGGAGAATGCAAGAATAAATGAGGTAGTTACCGCATTCTCCAGTGCATTCTCTGTGAGGCCACAGCTCGAAACTGAGGCCAAGACTGTTATGTCAAATGTAGCAACAGTAGCCACTCTAAGTTGAGGGCAGTCGCAAAACGGATCCAGTTACATAGTCAGTATTCATACCATGATATTTAAGAACTGCATTGGCGATACCTTTGCAAGGAACACTAAACACACGGCATGGCTGCAACCACAATCTTGGTTACCTTGCCAAGCAACATGCGTTCAGAAAATGTAAGTTGAGAAAATTATCCCAGTCGCTGTACAGAGACAGCTGAAAAGAGGTAGTGGCTGCAAAATAAGACCGGTTGCTTAGCTATTGTTTACACTATGCCGTCCGGTAATTTCCACGACACCACCTGATTATATAATAGCCGCTCTAAGTTGAAGACGGTTGCGAAACGGATCCAGTTACATAGTCAGTATTTATACTATGACATTCAAGAATTGCGTCGCCAATACCTTTGCAAGGCAACTGTGCAACCAACACAGAAGAAAAAGGCAAATAAGTAAACTGAATCCCGCCAAAAAATATGAAACGTTGGTTACACCACTTGATATGGCACTCATATCTGCTATTTCCACTAATAACAGGTATAGGTGACATATCAAGTGACTCAACAAACGCATCACAATATGAAAGAGTAACTGCATAAACATACACAAAGAAATTATAAACTAAACCAAATAAAAGAGTAACACAAACCAATCTCAACATAACTTTTTTACCCACACAAAACATCTAAAGATCTAAACCATAAACCATAAAAACAGCTATAGATCTAAAATTCCAATATCAGACCTAAAAACGGATGAAGCAAGGCACATAAGCAAAAGACGAACAAATAAGGCACGAAAAACAAACACCAAGTACCACCAAAGGCAGCTACATAAGCAAAAGATGAACAAATAACCTACGACAAAAAACAGCAAGCACCACAAAAAACAGTTACATAAGCAAAAGACGTCTAAAAGAGCATCTATATATCTAAAATCCCAATATCAGACCTTAAAACGGATACATAATATAGATCTAAATCATAAACCATAAAGAAACAAAATATCGGCAGATTACGACAAAAGAAGCAGCCACATAAGCAAAAGATGAACAAATAAGCTACAGCAAAAGATGAAGAAATAACGTACCACAAAAAAAAGCAACTACCAAAAAAACCAGCTACATAAGCAAAAGACATCTAAAAGACCAGCTACCATAACCGATCCGCAAGCAAGCACCACAAAAAAGCACCATAACCGATCCGCAAGTACATAAGCAAAAGATGAACAAATAACCTACCACAAAAAAATAGCAACTACCACAAAAAATAGCTACATAAGCAAAATACATCTAAAAGAGAAGCTACCATAACCGATACGCAAGTAAACAATACCGGCAGTCAAGTAGGGTTTCGGCAGAAGACACCAGAAGATGCAAGAATAAATGAGGTAGGTACCACATTATTAGCGATCGGAAAAAGGGTAAATAAATGAGGTAGGTAACGCATTATTAGCGGTCGGAAAAAGGCTAAAAGAAGCAAGGGAACAAACGAAAGGGAAAAATCGGGAGCCCACAAACCAAAAGCGAGCCCAACACTGCTACAACAACTGTAGCAAAACTAGACGCTCCATTATATATAGGAGAATATGTTCGAGATATATCATGAGAGGCGGTGACCATATCGGGACTAAAAGTTGGGCTTCGTATGGGCTCACTAAACGGGCCAAAATTATACAATTTTTTAATGTAAGGAACTATATTCTAATTCACCGACGTTCGGTTTTAATATATAGTGTTAATGAGCTGGGAAACCCGCGCGTTGCAGCGGGAGTGCTCTGCGGGGGGTTTTTTTTTAATGTTGTTTTGGCTGTTGTTGCTATATGTAAAAAGTGGCTAAATTTTTTTTTTGATGTTGGTTTGTTAAATTGTATGAATAAATAGTTATATGAAGATTTTGCATGGGCCTATTGATTTCGAGAAAGTATTGCATATTTATACTCGTTTTTGTTGGAAAAATTATTTCGTAAATAATGGCGCAAGTTTCATAATTTTTCGAGTCTGTTTGGTACGTCGAATGGGTCCTACAGTGTTTATTGCAAAAATTTAGCCATTTTGTCAGAAATGGTCCCTCCACCCAAAGGTTTTATTTCCACCCTTTCACTTTTGTCTTTAATCCCTCCCAAAAATATAAAAGACCCAAAATTCATTTTTATTCATTTAAACCTACACACACATTAACAAATCCTCTCCCCCTCTCTCTTCTCTCTTCACCTCGCCGGCAGCCTAACCTCCGGCCGCCACCACCACCTCCGGCCGACTTCCGGCGACCACCATTGCCGAAAAATTTTCTGGCGAGTGTTTTTATTTGCCGATTCGATAGATCGGCTTATCCTTTTCATTTCTGGAGCTTTTAAGCTCGTGACCACCACCGCAACCACCCTCACGCGCCACCACCACCAATTGTCGCACTGCCGCCACCTCCACAGCCTCCCCCTCCATTTTCTTCTTGGTAAAACACCTACACGCGCCCCCTTCCCCCTTTATTTTTATTATTTTCCAAAACCCTAATTTATATTTTTATTAAATCCGATTTACATTTAATTATTTTTAATAAAAACCTTTTTAATCATTGTTTTTGAAAACTAAAACTCGTGTGGAGCCTTCAGTCAACCACCGAGTCAACTGAGTTGACTCAGTGTGGTAACTCGTGATGTTCTCTTGTTTTCTTCTATGTTTCTTGTGTTGCGGAATTGATTTGGGTCCGTTTGGTTGTGTCTTGGTGTCGGCAGTCAAAGGGAAACCAAGCCGTGACTCACGGCGAGTCACGGCAAGGCGAGGGTTTCGGTTAGGATTAGTTTGGGTTGATGTGGTGTTGTGATGGTTTGTGTTTGGATTTGTTGCTCGGTTTGGATTTGGATTTGATGCGTTCGGTTTGTGTTTGGATTTGTTAATGGGATATGTTTGATGTTTGTGTTTATTTAGAGTTAGTAGGATTAGCGTTTGGATTTGTTTAGTCATGGTGATGTTTGTGTTTATGCACAACTTTTTTAAGCATCATTTACTGTTTGAACAACTGTGATGCACAACTTTTTTAAGCATCATTTACTGTTGGAACAACAGTGACGTACAACACTACTAAGCACAACTTTTTTAAGCATCATTTACTGTTGGAACAACAGTGACGTAGAACACTACGAAGCACTCCAAATCCCCCCTTTTAGTATATATAGTAATTAGCATAATATATATATATATATATATATATATATATATATATATATATATATATATATATATATATATATATATGCTTTAAATTTTTTTATGTAAAACTCATTTTCCTAGCTAAATTAACTAGGATGCACTCGTTAATGCGTATTTTTGTCTAAAATCTTATTTGACGCAGTTTTTATTTTAGTACTAGTAGCTCTTTTCTGGCTTAATTTTTAGTTTATGGTTTATACTTATTGACTTGAAATTTTAATATTTTCTCAAAGTATGTTTTAAAAATATAGTACGAAATGCATTCAACAATTATATATTGAGCATATATAAAATTAGTCATGAAAAAAGAAAGATATGAAATTATCACCAACTTAAAAATAAAATAAAAACACTCGCAAAATTCTCTCTTCTAAAACCCTAATTCTCTCCCTAGAGGCGATTTCCTGCCGCCACCTCTACATCCATTTTACGGCCAAACCTACCTTTCAAATCGTATCTCTACCTTCTCGTATGCAATCGATTTGTTAGGTTGTGACTTGATAGAGGTGGCGCGTTGTGTTCTTATACATCCAGTACCCTTAATCGTATTCCATTCACATATATAGGGTTTGTTGTGGTTATCGCCGTTATTATCTTTCAGCATATTATTATTAACCTAAATCGCTACTGCAGGTTATCTTTGATAATCGATCTATATTATTGCTTTTTAATGGGGGCTTCAAGTGTCGATACCTTTTAGGGTTTCGCTTATGTGTTGTATGTTTTTCCAGTCGTGTTCTTACCGATCTATCTGTTATCGATTCATTAGGTTTGATTTTTCCTGGCTCCATACGTTTACCCTACTTTAGGGTTTTACGAGGAAAGTATGGTTCATTATATGCAGGCTTGGGTTGGTATTGAAGCGTTAACGTAATAAACCATTCTCCTTTGAGGGTTTGGTTCTTTCTGGTTCATGTAAGTTATGGTGAAAGTTATGGTGTAAGTTTTGGCTGACGCCATTCTTTTGGAAGTAAAACCTTTATTTCGGGTTTTTTAATCTTGCTTGCGGTGTGTTAATCACTATTCGTGGGTTTAGGGAGTTGCAAGTCCAAGTTTGGTAGGGTGTTCTTGATCAAAAACCCTAGTTCGTGTGTTACTCAGACCTGAATGTTGGGCGATATTCTTATCAAATGGGTCGTGTGTAAAGGAAGATTATGGACGTTAGGGTTGTTTGTAAACCCTAGTCTCGTTTTATCTCAGTTCTGAATTTTGTTGGGGCTGATTTAAAGCTTAAAAGTTAGTTTACGACTTGGTGTTGTGAGGCTGATTATTATTAGGTCGTATGTTTTTATCTTGGTGTCTTGGAAGTGGTAATCGGCTGCAATGGTGATGGAGAATGGTGTTGGTACTATTGTCAAATCATTGGGTTGTGCTTTGGAGGTATGAGGCTGATGGTACGCACATGTCTAGTTGTTGTCCTTCGTCCATGTCTTTTGGTCTTGGGTATATTATTCTGATGAGGGTTAACTTTATGGGCATGATGTGCTGGTTTTATGGATAATTGGTGAAGTTATATGGTATGGGGCAGGAAGCTACATCAGTTTGTTGACATTATAACTGATATGTGTGTTAATGGTCATATGGAGCATGTTCCTTTCATACCTTAGGAGGCTCTCTGGATGGCATGGAAGATGATGTGGAGTGATATGATGACTATGAAGGCTCAGTGTATTCACTTGAGTAGGGCATAATTCTTTAATCTTTACTATAGTTATTGTAGGTTGTATGTTTTGTTTGTTAGTTATATGAATGGTGTGTCATTCTGTTATAGTGGTTTTGTTAGTTGCTAGGAGTTGCATGTAAGTGTCCTTTGGGACTGAGATGAGGGAAGTCACCTTCATCCTTTGTACTTCAATGTTTTTTGGTGTAATAGTATTTTACCGGGGTGATGAAACCCTTTTATCTAAAAAAAAATGAAATAAAAACAGAAGCTGATAAAATATAAGTCAAACCAAATGAGTTATAGAAAACACATGAATGTACTATATATATATATATATATATATATATATATATATATATATATATATATATATATATATATATATATATATATATATATATATATATATTCATCCATATCGTCAAGCGTACATTATATAGTTAACAAACAAAATTTAGGGGCAAATTCCACCGATGGTCCCTGAATTCACCCCCGTTCTCACAGTTGGTCCCCCGTTTGATTTTGCTCTCGTACGGTGTCCCCGGTTTTGCAAACGGTGACCCGTTTGGTCCCTGGAGGCTCGTTATAACTAACACCAGTTATCTACCCTCGTTAGTTAACTTGTCAACGAGGCTATTCTTTCCTTTTCATCTCGTATCTTTAGCGCCATTCATCCCTAAAACAAAAACTCAAATGTTCGACAAAACACAAGCTCATTTGCACCCGACCCGATCAACTATGAGTTCTTCCCAATCCGTTCCACACACATACACACACGATATAACAACTGGTAATTTTCCTAAACTTATTTGAATAGCCAAAATGTTTATTTTTGATTTCCCTTACCTTTTAAAATTTCCCGAACCTATTTGAGCTTGAAAAATAGAGGATATCTTGTGAAACGTGAAGGTTATTCACTAATCGAGCCGGCACAACCTAAAATACTCGAAATGATTCGATTTATTTATAAAAATTAAATCCGAGAAAGCTATACGTCTGGATACTCGTTTTTATCAAAAGAATTATTCCGGACGCAATGGCGAAAGTCCCGTATTTTAAAACACAAATTTACTATGTTAAACGAGGCCCACAAGGGTTATTTATAAAGAATAGCCAAAGTTTCAAAACTGCCCCTTCCTCATAATTACACCACCGCCCCTTCAGTTTCAATTGTACGCGTTTGGCCCCTCGTGGGTATATATAAACCCCATTTTAGGGTTTCCCCATTTTTGTAACTCCCCACCTCACCGGAAAAATATTCCGGCGCCGTCACCACTGTCCGACCAACTTTCGACCACCCAATTTTATTAGCCAAACACGTAGATCGAGACAAGGAGATCATTTCTGGAGCTAGTGAGATCGAGAGGAAGCCATTTGTTCGTGTTTTGGAGCACCACCGCCGCTCACTGTCGCACACCGTCGTTCACCACAGCTCACCGCCACCTCCTTTCTCCTTTCTCTCTCGTTGGTAAGACACACATGCCCCTATTTCTTCATTCCCTTCATTTTTTATTCAAACCCTAATCGGTTTTATAAAACTTAAACGATTTCTATGTAAAAACTAAATAAAATAAACATTTTCTATATAACTCATGTGGATCTAGCTTTTTAACACTAAACTCACTTGACTCGTGTTTATCTCGTGCTTATTATTGTTATTTCGTGTTTGTATTTGGTTTGAGTGGATTTTTACATCATTTCGTACGCGTTTGTTTGATGGTTTGGCTTGGCCGATTGGTTGTAGTGTCGAGTAGGAGTGAGTCGTGAGTCAAGGGAGTCACGACCTTAAGGTTATTTGTTTACTTGAGTCCTTGTGGTAATGTCGTGATGATGATGAGGAATTGGTCGTAGTTGTGATGCGTTTGGTTAAGGTCAACACCTCGTGGGAGGTTGTCGTGTGTCGTTAACTAGCTAACATGACCACTAGGGTTGTGTATTGTGTTTGTCGGGTTGGAAACGGCGTACAAAGGGTACGTCGTGATGTGCGCCATGACACATAACGTGTCGTGGGGGACTCGGTTTGGATTTGGTTTGCCTTTTGAGTCGTCATCGAGGCTAGAAAACCTCGGCATGGTCTTGTTGTCTGACATCAAGGTTAATGAGGTTAGAAAACCTCGACGTAGTTTTGTGTCGTGTGGTAACGAAGTTAACGAGACACACCCTAATGATGTGAGCTCGTTGTGGTCAAATGGCTAAGTGTGTTCTTGCGTTGTGCTGTAATTTTGAATTGGGCTTCTTTAGACTATTGGGCTAAGGAGCCCATTAGCCTTAATATTTAGTAAATTTGGGCCCGTAAACCCAAGTTGGTATGTGTTGGGTTAAAATGATAACATTGGGCCTAAAGCCCGATGATATTTGTTTAATTTACTTTCATTTTTGCTAACCAATTTGTTATTCATTTACTAACTTAATTTATATTTTTGTTTTGTCGATGGTGTTTCGGATGCTATTTGGGAGTACATTGGATATTGATTTGGATATTGGAATTTGCAACAAAAACCTATGCTTGGGTGTTATATTGGATTGATCATTATTGGATTTACGGTATTAGCCGATGGACTTATGGACGATTTTGTACTTCGGACACAAAATGGTCGATAAACCCGACACTAATATTTACGCGAATGATAACGACGAATAAACAATTAAAATTTGTATAAACTTGTATAAATTTGTATGAACTTGTATAAACTTGTATTAGCTTGTATGAATTTGTGAAAATGTATAAATGAAGTTTGTTATTCAAAAGTCATAACGACTTAGAAATGTTGTATAAACAAACGCATCATGTACAAATTTTATAGAAACTATTTTATAACTTAAATCATTACGATTTGTAAATGCTATAAACTTTTCTAATTACTTAATTATCAACATCGTAAACCTTTTTAACAAATGTATATTACTTTCCTAAGTCACAACATTTTACCGACTATTTTTTCTTTCTTATTTCTTCTTTCTTAATTCTTACTTCTTATTTCTTTTCTTTTCCTTATTCTTTTTCATATTTGATTGATTGTGTTTCGCCGACTTTCATCGTCTTAACGTGATTTTATCTTGAAACTATACTTTCTAAAAACCACACGAGATACGAACGATTACTTCTTTTCATCTCCATTGAAACTAAATCTTTTAATCAATAACATGAGTATTCCACGAACGTTACTTTTATATATTACTTTTGAGTATCATTTTCTGAAACATGTTACCTAAATAATAGGTTGTGCTGAGGTTTATCTACCGTGCTCTTCTATTTGATCGTACTGTGATATCTTGTTTCCTCTACTGCTAAGGTATGATTCATAGCCCCACTTTTTACTTTTAAATTGTTCATAAACCCATGGGGGAGATACATGCTACTTACTTTTTATAAACACAATTGTTTTAACGTATGCTTTCCTGATTATGACACTTATGCTAAGTACCGCTATTGTCACCAGCAAATCCCTTTATCATGAACCATTAATCACTTGCGAGTGAGCGCGAATATAGTGTATAGGCATATAGAACTGACGCAACCCACTATGTTAACCAGATAGGCAACACGTGTGTGCTATATTCGATTTACCTAGGTAGACGGCAAACTACCTACTTAAGGGCAAATTTGAGATTATTATTATTATTTACATAAATGTTATTGATGCCGGTTAACGTTTTGTGTGTTATGAGCTTAGCAACTATACGACGCTTTACCCGATACTTGCATTTGTTACTCATATCGTCCAGACTTAATAAATCTTGTGTTCAACTACTTATTTTTAAACCTATGTATTTCACTCAACCTTTGTATTGACTTTTTAGCATGTCTTATCTCGGGTATTTGAAGTACTATTGTTCTGGCTTTTGGAGTGGCATGAAGACTATTGATAGCTATCTACTTTTACTATCTTTATTTACTATCATTCGAAAAACCTTTAAACCTTGTTATGTCGTTTTGCGTGCTTTGCACTACTGGGAAGCTTTTTATACTTTGGTATTTTGCTATGTTTGAATGATATGTTGGTTTGGTTTTTAAATTGACTCACTTAAGTTCGTTTCTATTATTGTGGCTGTCATCTCATTAGGTAACACCCAACTTTATTTCCGCTGCAAAACATGTATTTTTCTAGGGGTATTACAGATTGGTATCAGAGCTACAGTTTATGAAGAACGAGGTCATGTTTTTCTCAACTATAAACAGTTTTTCGTGTCAAAATGTTTTTACTTCGATAGCCATCCGCCCTCCGTGCCACTTAGCTCCTTTATCGATTTTTATATGTTACACATATACTAATACTATTATATACTTGGGGTTTCTTCACTATTGTTTCACCTTATATAAAAAATATTTTCTTTTAAACTTTGATCGGGATTTTGACTCAAGGTACTCTTTGTAGAGTATCATGTGTGCCCCCGCCTTGCCTGACCAATTACCAGTTGCACCCCTCATCCCTGCACCCGCACCACACATCCCTGAGGAGGATATGGACCCTGTTGATGCACCTTACCTCGATGACGAGGAAGACCCAGAGATGGAGGATGAGGAAGGAGATGTCTAGGATATGGATGATGATGATGATATGGACCCAGAGGAGGAGGAGGAGCAGGAGGCTCTCCGTCTGCACCCTTTGCCAACAGTGTCTAACATTACCTACGAGTCTAATACGTCGGATGCTCTGGGTTATGCACTCGCTACAGATGGGACGTCTGGTCCACCGTCTACTTTTGAGGTTGGTGAGTCTTCGTCAGCACCACGAGTTACACCCTCAGAGCTTAGGGCCAAGTTGAGTCATTTACGACATGATGTCAGTTGGTGTTCTGGTCGCTATATGTCTATGTCTCGACGTTTGTGTGCACGTCAGACTGAGGTTATGGAGTTGCGGAAGCAGATTAGGAGAGACCAGAGGAGAATCGAGATGTTTGACTTAGAGATGAATGGTTTTGCTGACAGATAGAGTTCTACTGAGGCGTCAGTGGCAGAGTTGCAGACTTGCCTTACAGCTTGGAGAAGAAGATGTCTGAGATTGAGAAGACGGTGATGCAATTGGACATACGAGCTGTTTTCACTGATATAGATGGACGTCGACACTTTAGTGACCTTCAGTAGTTGCGAGCTGAGTTGCATGGTCTACAGTGGCAGATGTATTGGGATAGGATGGAGAGGTTCCGTTTCAGCGATAGTATTGATGTTCTAGACTCATATGGAGATGCACGTCAGTGAGAGATCTAGAGACCGCCTTTTATCATAGTAGTTTAGTATCATAATAGTTTTTTACCATGTACTTACTAAACTGATTTGTCTTAGTTGGTGGATTTATAAGAAATTTGTATTGTTTTGCATATCTTGTAAGACTTGTAACAAGTATTAAATCTATGATGTATGATGGTGGTCTACTATATATGATGTTGGATGGATGCTATATTATGATGTGATCTTTTTGTTATTTATTCTTGTGTGTGTTGTGATTCTATGATATTAATTAGATACTTACTGTGTTGTACACTTGTAACGATTGATAGAATTATGTCGCCTAAGAAGATGACACCGGCTGCCATTTAGAAGCTTGTGGAAGACAGCGTGGCCGCAGCGCTTGCGGGACGCGGAGGAACTGGCAGTCAGACAAGTGAAGCTACTGGATGATGAAACGTTAATGAGAATCGCTTCTGCAACTATAAGGACTTTATGAACTACAAGCCTATCACAATTAAGGGGACTGAAGGAGCTGTTGGTTTGGCTCAGTTGTTTGAGAAGATGGAATCCGTGTTTTTGCGAAGTAACTATGCTGAAGATTGCAAGGTAATGTATGCAACGGGTACACTTGTGGAGAATGCTTTGTCTTGGTGGAATTCCTATGCTCATCAACTTGGATTAGGGAATGCTTACAGTACTCCGTGGGAAGAGTTCAAGAAGGAAATGATTAAGAAGTACTGTACCCGTAGTGATGTGAAGTGGTTGGAAACTGAGTTTTACTACCTCACTGTGAAGGGAAATGATCTCGCAACCTATGTTCGCCGATTTCAAGAGTTGAAGGTTTTGTGTCCCCACATGGTTCCGGATAATGAGACGTTGTTGGAGAACTTCATTGGAGGGTTACCACCTATCATTGAAGGGAACGTGACATCAGATGAGTGCCTATTTACTCATCATTTTATACTCATATAAGACACAAAAATGACAAAAAAACCCAAATAGACCAAATATTGTTGCAAATATTCGTAGTTTGTGTTTTTATGTGTTTCAGGTACAAAAGGATTGAAAACAAGGCAAAAGTGGACATAACCGAGCTTGGATGGGAAAAAGAGCAAAAAACGGACATTGCCAGATCGACTCGACACCATTTGAGCATTTAATGAAGAAAAGATGAAGTCAAAGTCAACCCTAGAATATGGCACTGGATTGAGCTTGGAAAAACGAACCCGAAACCAAAACCTATTTTCACTAATTACCATAAACCCATTTACCTTTTTACCCTAAACCTAAATTACCTAAACTTAAACCTAATCCAATTCTAATCCTAAACCTTAAACTACCAAATCCTAAAAACAAACCCAATCCCTTACCTAAAACCTAACCCAGCCCAACTAAACAAAAGCCCAATCCCAAATAAAAATAACCCATCCCGTTTTATCCCTTAGCTAATACCGGTCAACCAAAAAGTCAACCTCTTCCCAACCTTTTTTCCCGCTTTCTCCATTCGCCAAAACCAGACAATCATGTCCCCCATGTCCTCCATGCTTCCCTACTGCCACACTCAACCTCCCCCTCCTATAGCTAGTACTTATTCACTTGATACTTTCCAGCTTGGAAATCCACCCAAAATGTTTTCCCGCCAAAAACTAATTGGACGGCTGAGATGACCTAGAGCTAATTGGACGGGTAGGATTTGCTTAGAGAGACCCAAGGAAGCTTTTGGAGAGATGTATAAAACCCTCACATAGAGAGAAAAAGAGTAGTTAGTTAGTTAGTTAAGTAGTTTATTAGTTATGTCGTATTTTTAGTTTAAATGTTCAATTAGTATAAATTTAATTTTCCAGTATCCATTTTAGTTAAGTTAAGCTCGTTTGAATTTAAATTGTTCAGCATTGTGTTAATTTTCAAAGTTAATGATATCTCAAGTTTTAAAGTCCTCTGTTAATCATCATTAAGTTAAATTGATATTGGAAAAGTTTCTTTTAATGTTTGAATAAGCTCATTTAAGCTCAATATAGCTTATTGTGAGCTTGTGATAAGTTTACTCAGTCCTATTCCAAGATTCCAAAAAAAAGTAAACAAAAGTCAATGAGGTACTGTTCAAGTGCTTAATTAGTGCTTATTTTCATTTTCTGTGCTTATTTGATCTATTCAATGTTAATTGAGTTTACTTTGATAGGTTGTTAGAGTTTAAACTTGGTATTTGCCTTAATCAGCCTTAGATAGCCATAAGACAGCCAACATAAAGGCTAGCTTATTTAATTGCTTATTACATTAGAAAATTTGCTCATTAGGTTCCATTTAAATTAAAAAGCCTTAGTTGTTTCTAGAGTTAAGTCCAATTCAGCATGTTCTATTATTAAAAATCAAAACAGCTCTATAAAGGGGTGTTTGGTTTAGGCTTATTTATGGGTCAAAATGAAGTGCACTGTTCATTTTCCCTTGGATTAGTTTTGATCTTGCCTAAATTAGTTTATTTAAGTTGTTAGTAGAAGATTGTTAGCTGAAATGAAGTATTTTGAAGATTTGAATGGTATAGTGCAATTATAGAGTAAGTGCTGATCTAGATAAGTTCTTATTGCTATAGGCTATTTAAGCACTTAATTTTGGTGTTTCTGAATCCCTTTTAGTTCATTTAGCAAGGATATAAGAGTTGGATTTAGGCAGAAAGGGTTTGGCTGGAGTTTTGCCCTCATCAGCCCACTAACTAGTATAGAAGACTTAATTTTTTTTGTTTTTCCCATTTTCAGCCTTTCTTTTTGATTTTTAATTTCCTCAATTTAAGTTGTTTTAGGCTCAAATTTTGCATAGATAATCTTGGCTTGCTATTCTAGCTATTGCCATTTTTGTTAGATTTTTAAGAATTTTTTTTAAGTGCTTTTCCATGCCCTGAAAAGGGCAATTTTTCCCTGCACCAAGGCTGCACATCAGCAGCCCTTGGTGTATTTTGGCTTATTTTGTGCTTTGTAGTGCTTATTTACTTATACTTGTGGCTTATTTTAGTTTTCATTATAGCTTATTTTTAGTAATCAGCTTATTTCAATTTCCCATTTAGCTTATTCATGGCTTATCAGCCACTTCATTTATCCCTTAGCTTGTTTCCCTTCTTTTGTCCATTGATCAGACCTGTGGGCTTATTTGTGTGCTTATTTCAAGTTTTCAGCATAAGTGGTAGTTAGTGAATGTGCTTATTAATCAGTGCTTTTAAAGTTTGTAAAAAGAAAAAAAAATAGATTTAGCAAAAAGAGAGTCCAGGGATTCGAACCCTGGACCTCTTGCTCACACACCCAACACACTTACCACTGCCCTAGGGTCTTTTTCATGTTTAACATTGCACAACTTTTCATTTAACCAAGTTTTTTTTCTTCATATTGCTTATTTCCACTGTGTGGCTTATTCCACCTTATCTGGATAAGCTAGTAATCCCATTTTATTTTTCTTAGAATCAGTACATCAATTAGGACTTTCTTGTAATTTTTCATAATTTTCCAATTCTATTTGGTATTTTTAATCAATTTTTCTTTTTAAATTAGCTTTTAATTCATAATAAATAAAATATTAATCAGAAAAATGTAATTCTTTTTTCTAAACTTTTATTTTATGAATTAGAACTTAGGAAAATTAGTTTGATGCCCGTAGAGTTAATATTTTTTAGACTTCACGTTTTAGGCCGGTTTAAACGCGTTTTCAGTTTTCGTTACGTTTTTAATTATGCGTATTTTAGATTATCATTTTTCCTATTTATTAAGTCATTTCTAGTTAATGTTCACATATCTTAGCATAGAAACCCAAAATCTCTTTGTTTCCACTATTCAAACACGTTTCACGAATCGAGATCACAAATTCCATTCAAACCTTCGTTGGAGAAAACGACTCGGGTTTACATATTTCCTTTGTAAATTTTTGATGAAAAATACGTGTTGATTCTCACGAATCAATGAATTCGTCCGATTCCTTTTCAGGAATAGTGCTGAGAACCTTATCCCAATCCCAAGTGAGTCTGAGGATATATCGGACAATGAATGTGATTTGTCTATTTGTGATGATTATCCATTGAGGATGATTTTTCCGGGATTTTCTCTAACCCTCTTTTCAATTCAAACGATGATTTTTCCTCTAGTGATGACGAATCACTTTCTGATGAGGACGTTCCAAATGAAAGTCTCAAAGTCTATTCGAATTCTCTTTTTGAACTTAATGACGAGTACTTTTCAAGCAACGTAAATCCTCTTTTTGATGAAGTGTTAGAGAACGATGAGGTCAAGGACTCTATTATTTCTAATCTTGATGATATAACCTCAAATATCAATCCCGAGATTCAAAAGGACATTCTTTCTCCGACATATGTGACATTTCCCGTTGAGGATCGCCATTATATTGACTTCACATATGTCGTTCGAGTTTTTCTACCTTTCTGTGCTTATAAGGTAGCTTGTCCTTTCCTTCACTCGTTTGGAAATGAGGACAAAGTTTTTGACCCCAGCATCTCAATTTATCATTCTTTTGAGCCGGATGTATCTCATCGGAGTGGAACTTTCAAGAACTTCTGTGTTTATCCAAACATTTCGAATGAAAGTCCGATGGAGATTTTATTTTCCACATGCTTACCCAAGAACCAATGAATTCGGGGTCGAGTCAAGCTAGTGACTCGGTTAACAAAAACATTAGCACCACATGGGTGACAACCCATGTTTCTGACTTCTTTCTATTTTCTAACACTAAGTATGGGGGGATTCCTCTGCCCTGCTATGTTTTTGTGTGTTGTTTGCTCTTGTTTGCCGGTTTCCCTTAGATCGTGATGATTGATGCGCCTGTTTTCAATCCAGCCGCCCAATATCCGATCTTTTTGCTAACGTTTATCTAGGGATATCTTTTTAATCCTGTTTGTGAAAAAGAGAGATTTCTTTCACACACTTGGCTATTAGTATTACCTTTTTACGTTCTAAGTGTCGGCATAATAGCCGGTACTTTGAATATTGAGGGAAATATTCAATTCTAAGTGTGGGGGGGAATTCTCGCGAATTTTGTCACATGTGTACCTTCTAGTGCCCTAGTACCCCCGTTTTGGCCAAAATTTTAAGTTTTTTTCGTTTTTAGATAAGAAATTGCAATAAAAAAGAAAAAGAAAAAAAGTGTTTAGTCTTGATTAGGTTAGAACAAAGGGAATCCCGACTCTGCCAGAGTGTTGATCTGGCTGCTTACTTAACGATTAGGCTAAGGTTTTACGATATGTGCAAATAAAAATGCTAAGCGTAGAATAGTGGTTTTCTTTAGAGCTTATATAAGTAATCTATGGCTTTTCCTCCCAAGAGATAACTAATCTGACTTAATAAGTGCTTATTTTCAAACATTTGAACACACAAAATCATTTTTTATACGATTTTGAAAAATACTAGTTCAAAGCTTTATTTAAATTTCGGAACAAGCATATGTCATAATAATGCAAAATGAAAGTGATACGTTGCTTGAAAGTTGCAAAAGTTAAGTAATAAATGTATGTGCTAAAAAAGCTACGGTTCAAGATCGGCCCTTGGATCCTTATTTCCGGAAGGCGTTTAGGTCTTGGCTACCCTCTTACACCGGCTCTTGGACCTCTAATTCAGGAATGTGTGAGCTCTTGGAACTCTCCGTTGTAATGGCCCTTGGATCCTTTATTCCGAAAGGTGTAAGGTCTTGGTTCCCGTGAAACTCCGTTAGTTTATGTTGCACAAGTAAAAAAAAAAATGAAAAATGAAAAAATGAGAAAATGAAAAGAAAAGAAAATGGAATGATATTGCAAAATGCAAAAATGGAATGATATTGCAAAATGCAATAAGTTTTGATGTTTCAAAAATAAAGATGCATGTGTTGAATAAAGTTTTGAAACTTGCTTGTTGTAAATTTTAAATCTATTTTTCACCTAGTATTAGTCAAAATCTTATAAAAACGTCGATTTTTGTGATCAAAATTTTGAAAATCAAGCACATTCACCTAACTTGAATAAATATTGGAGTGAAAAGTTAAGTCTCGGCTTACATAGATTATTAGTATAAGTAGTGTTAGCATTTTACAAAAACATTTGCACATTGAGATTAAGCTTAGTTGGGAGTATAAAAAAGAGGTAGACGATTACAATTCCCTGGAGACACCCATTTTGTGTGAATCCCATTCTATGATACCATTTTTGAAAATCAAGAATTTCATTTATTTTAGTTCTAGTTTAAATTTCTTGCATTGAATAAAAAGTCAGAACGGGGTATGCTTGGTATTCTTTTAATCCTTTCATTACTTTATATGATCGGATTGCTAGGGACTAGCAATTGATAGTATGGGGGGATGATGAGTGCCTATTTACTCATCATTTTATACTCATATAAGACACAAAAATGACCAAAAACACCCAAATAGACCAAATATTGTTGGAAATATTCGTGGTTTGTGTTTTTATGTGTTTCATGTACAAAAGGATTGAAAACAAGGCAAAAGTGGATAAAACCGAGCTTGGATGGGAAAAAGAGCCAAAAACAGACATTGCCGGATCGACTCGACATCATTTGAGCATTTAATGAAGAAAAGACGAAATCAAAGTCAACCCCGAGATATGGCACTGGATTGAGCTTGGAAAAACGAACCCGAAACCAAAACCTATTTTCACTAATTACCCTAAAACTATTTACCTTTTTACCCTAAACCTAAATTACCTAAAGTTACCCCCTAATCCAATTCTAATCCTAAACCTTAAACTACCAAATCCTAAAAACAAACCCAATCCCTTAGCTAAAACCTAACCCAGCCCAACTAAACAAAAGCCCAATCCCAAATAAAAATAACCCATCCCGTTTTATCCCTTAGCTAATACCAGTTGATGCATGTGCTTGTTGTGCTCTAATTTATACCCACGGTATGTCGTTGTGGTTTTAGCAGTATTCAAGTTTTAAATTTATATTTATCCGACTTATCAATAAAACACACACTTTAACGAGCAGTGTACCCGGTCAGTATGAATATAATGGTAAGTAGAGTGTCGATCACTAAGAGTGGAACGTATTACCTAGTTATTCTAATCAATATTTTAATATCTTAAGTTAGCTATACAACCTAATCTAACGCAAGGGGGTTTCAGCCTGAGAGACTGGCACGGTTTGGTTATGATTAAATATAAACTAAACTAATAGGCACGAATCAGCGATTAGCACACACGTATACAGATAGATACTTGAGACAATAAGAAGACCTGTCCTGATAGTTAAGTAGCTTGTCACTTGTTTTATTGCTAGTTTTATATGAAGTGTATGTAATTAACCCTTTCTCGTTGGCTCTAATCTTATCGGCGAGTAAACCCTTAATGATTACTTATGTCTATCCTACTTACCTTTCTTTCTACTTTTCTACAGACGATAGAATGCATAGGCGATAGAATAAATAGGCGAGGACAGAGGCATGGCGACCCGATCAATGCTCAGCTAGACACAGAGGTTATCAATGCACTAATAAAAGTCACCAAAGACATCAACATATAAACTTTAATTAATAGGAAAGCAATTTTAAGGGGAGTTGAAGTGCATGATTAAATCAATGACACAAGCCCATCAATCCTGATAAATTAAAGTGTACTAATACAATAAAACAAAACTAATTAATGAATTGAATACATGCAGGACCTTCTTACAGCTCTTGTATCTTCGTTTAGGGTGTGTCTTGTGCTGCTACTTCGTCTGAATTCGGCCTAGGGTTTCTTCGGTCTTCGGTCTTGTTGTGTTGAATCCAACCTAAAGTCTTGAAATTCGTCTGGCCTTGGGGTATTTATAGTTTCTGTCTGAAGGCTAGATGCGGCGCATAGGATAAGTAGATGCGGAGCATTGACTTAACTTCGCGTGGGGTCCAAGATTAATATATTCTGGAATATTCGTACACCGACAGAAGATGCGGCGTAACTCCATTCTTGTATGCGGCGCATGTCCTTTGCCGTCTTGGATTATAACTTGTGAAATCTTGATAGTGATGCGCCGTATATAATAAGTAAGATGCGGCGTACCTGGAGCAGAATGGTCTGGATCTTGTACATTTCAGTAGACTCTTAACTTCTTGCTTGTTTTGCTCCATAATTAGTCCAAAATCGCCAAGTTTCACATAGTACTTGTTTTTACCTGAGAATTACAAAAGTAAACATTAACGTATCAATTCTCACAGATAATATAATAAAACAAGTCAAATAAATTGGAGAAATGATGGTAATAAAATGTACTTATTTGAGTTCATCAAATATCCCCCCACTTGAACTTTACTTGTCCCCAAGTAAACCTTAGAATTAATCTTATGAAAATGTATCCTAAAAGATATTATGATTTATTTTTATATTTAAGCATGTATTCATTTTTTCATAATCACACAACCAAACACTTAACGAATTAGAAGTAAAATAAAATATATTGATAAAAGCAAATCTAATCGTTTAACTGTCCAGTCGTGACAAATATTCTATCATAAGCTTGGCAAGTATACGCATCTCCTCCACTAAAGCCAAGGAATAACAAGTCTAAAACGGTAAAAAGGGTTTGTTGGTTAAGGGTTAATCATTCTCCTTAATCTCTATCGATCTCAAATTCCAGAAAAGGCGACAAAATCACAAATACATGATCGAATCCACGAACACGATACTTGCAATTGCTCAAATCCTTAACTCGAATAGGCTAAAGATAGGACCAAGTAATCTTTACCAATAATATCATATCAAAAAGGGCGACAAAATCATAAATACATAGCCGAATCCACGACTACGATACTTAAGATTGCTCAAATCCCTAATCTTAATAAATCAAAGGTTTGGATAAAGAATAATATAGGGTATGGATAATATTTGGGATACAAATTGGTGTAAAATGAAAAATAAACAAAACAGATAAATTAAAATCCTAAGTGTGGTAAATTGCTATCCCAACCATCCATGAATAAGACTCATATCATTGAATAACTCACGCTTTAACACTTGAAACACACGCTTTAGGTAGACACGAATTATACTCAACAAGATCTCAATCAAAGAATAACCTTAGTTGGCGTTCCCATAACGGCCAACTCCCATTCAATCCATAAATATAATATATAACAAATAGTGGTGATATCGACCACTTAATACAAAACTTTACATAAGTTGGTTAAAATAAACATCCAACTTTTTCTTTTTCTTTTTCTTTTCTCATTTTTCGATTTTTTTTTTATTATTTTTTTATTTTTTATTTTTTTTTAACTTGAAACATAAACATAGATGTGTAAAATTTCACAACTTTTCTATCACTTTCTTTCCGGATAATTTTTTTTCCATACTTTTCATACTTTCAGAAATAACTGTAATAGCGAAAGTAGTAAACACACGAAAAATAAAATCAAAGATATACAATATTTACTTTCACTCCAATTGCATTGTGCAATTTCCTGACTCAACCAAAGATAATGAATTACACACGCGAACACAGGTAATGTAAGGAAACACACTTTGCCTAAAGCAATTAACCAACCACGGATTTTAATCTACAAGGTAGGCTAAGGTGTAAGGGTGTAACGAGACATTATAACAAAGGTGTAAGAAACGAAAGGAATAGCTCTGAGTGTTTTTCTAGGGGTATCTTACTCTAAAAATGAGAGTAACAAAAGGGTTTATACGGGGGTTAACTAACCAGTGTAGTTAGTTAATATCACATAACATATAAAGGATATTTGGGTGTAATCCTAGAAATTTACCAATTTAGACAAGTCATTCCAATTATGTAAATAATACTTATTATGGTGGTCTCGAATAGTATACAAGCCAAGTTCTAAAGTTTACAAGTCACCGGCACACTCATAGATTTGTGAATTTTTGAAAAGTTCACAATTTTTGAAAATAATGTTATGTGTGCAGCTATGTAATTTAGACTTTAAACAAAAACATGCTAAAAATTTTTAATTTTGATATATTAAGCGCATTTTAAGCATATTTTGAAAAAGTTTAGGACAAGTAAGTGTTCTAATTCTCCAATCCCCCCACTTAGGTTAAACAACGTCCTCGTTGTTTGTGTCAAAGGTTAAAAACTGGAAAAATAAAAGAATTAGAACAGAAAAACTCCCCTGAGATTTGCTCGGTATGATCCTCCATTGCTTGTAAAAGAGCAAAAATCAACTTTCTTGTGGATGAGAACGTTTAAGCTTCATATTTGATGTATCCACAGGAAATGCAGGAATCTATAATACCATCAAGACTTTAACACACCTAAGTTAAGAAAGTTCAAACTTGCATAATACATTAGTAGTTAGTAAAAATAAAACTTAAAAAAAATTAAAATGAAAATCATCAGGTCAGTCGATACGCCGTATCTTATGGAAGAAGATACGCCGTATCGAGCCTGGAATAAATACGAATCAGAATAGAAGATGCGTCGCATCCTTAACCAGGGATGCGCCGCATTAAAATAAACTGACATAAAGTTTTAAAGTCAAAAATAAAAATGCAGAAAATAAAGTAAGATATGACCAGTGCAGAAGATGCGTCGCATCCTAGGATTGAGATGCGCCGTATCTTCTGCGGCCTGACTGACTCGACACATAATATAAAAGTAAAAATTTTCCGGGTTGTCTCCCGGTCAGCACTTGTCTTTATTCCAGAGTCTTCAAGTTAGACTCACGTTCAGCTCCTTATTTAGATCTATTGATCCCCACGTGTCCGTGCACGATGTAGTTGCGATTTACTTCGTCACGAACATATTCCGGCCCCAATTCAAGTACACCTTTGTAGAATCCTATCATCTTTTGGTACGGATACTCGATCCCTTTTTCAGCGTCATTTTCATCTACAAAAAGAAATGGTGTAAATTTGTAACAAAATTTGTTAGGGGCATGTTTAAACCTTGGGTGAGCACGAGGCATCATGTAAGTGATAACGTTGCTTCCACTTTTAAAGGTGATCTTCCCTTCAAATCTTTTAGCGTTAATTTCGACCTCTCGACAAAATGGTTTCCCAACGATCACGTCACCCATCTCAACATCACGATAAGCATCCATGTTTTCCACCACGGTGAAATCTGTAACAATAGTTAAATTCCCAACAAAAATAGGTACATTCATGAACATCCCAACTACATTTTTCCCTCTATACTCAATTTTGTTTTTCATTATAGAATTATAGAAATCTTTTGACATTACATTAATTGGTAAAATAGGGAAAAAGTTGGCACTAACCTGTTTAAATCCTATCATGCAAGGAAATTGTAAATTATAAGCACAATCTACATGGATCTTTCTACCATAATCACAGAAACTAGGATATCCTTCAAATTCATCATAATTCTTAGTGTTGATCATATTGATTCTAGGTATATCCATAATTTCTCCTTCTTCAATTTCGGGTTCTAAATCCTCCATAAATTGATCATTGATTCCTAATGGTAAATTAAGATCATTTAATTCAATGTAGTCTCCACTATAGGTCTCAAGTGATTCATTATTTATCAAGGTTTCTCCCATAAACCTAGCTTCTAGATCGAGGTCCATACGTTCTCTTAATCCTAGCACATAGACGCCTCTAATTATGCTTTTAGCAGGATCTTGGCACTTATAGACTAGTTTATTATTCCCTACCCTTAATGAGATTTTTCTTTTAAACACATCAATCTTAGCATGGGCGGTAGACAAGAAAGGTCTTCCAAGGATTAAAGGAATCTTAACATCCTCGGGCATATCTAATATAACAAAGTCTACAGGGAAAACAAACTTCTCAATCTTAACTAGCACATTATTAGCAATCCCTTCAGGTCGTTTTACCGTTTTATCAGCCAATTCAATAAGCAACTTAGTTGGTGCTAATTTTCCTAGTCCTAGGGTAGTGAATGTCTTAAGGGGCATAACACTGACACTAGCTCCTAAGTCAGCTAACACATTATTGAAAGATATATCATTAATTGAACAAGGTAAAGTAAAACTTCCTGGGTCCTTTTCTTTATGAGGCAAGGCATGTAAGTCGGTTGCAGAGCTCTCTTCTTTCATTGTAGCCTTGATCTCTTCTTCAATCTGTGTCTTTTCTTTGAGTAGCCTACTTAAACTGATTGAAGAATTAAAGAAAAATTCGGGCTTTGCAGCATCATTACCATTCATCAATCTTCTAGGTATGTTAGGCGTGACTTCCTCAGTGGTGCTTATGGCCTTGACATGATCTCTTGGAATGGTTTCAGTTGAGCTAGGTAAACTTCCGTATCCCCTTTCTTGAAGAACTTTACTCATTTGTCCAATTTGTTGTTCCAATGCTTTGATTGAAGCTCCTTGATTTCTTGTAATAGTGTCCGTTGAGGCTCGGATTTCTTTGATCATAGCAGTGTTCTCTTCATGTCTTTAAGCAGCATCGGCCATAATTTGCTTTAGAGTGTCATCCAAAGTCTGCCTCCTTTCTTGATAGGTGGGATTAAAGTTGTTCTTTTGATAGAATCCCGGAGTAGCTTCCCTAAATCTTCCTGAAGGTCGGAATGGTTGTCCAAATTGTGTGTAGTATGCTTCTTCAAACGTCTCACTTTCATTCTTATTAGGGCAATCTTTAGTTTAGTGAGGTCCTTCGCATTTTTCACATCCAACTTGGGCAGCATACACTTTCTCATCACGCTTCTTGATCTCTCTACTAATTTTATCCAATTGAGCTTGAATAGCAGCAAACCCGTCAAAATTAGTGTTGCTCTTAGATCTAGTAGAGGTCCCATCGTGCCATTTTTGAGAATGATCAGCAGCTTCTTGGATAGCTTTCCTAGCATTGGATGCACTCATTTGAGGCACAGCTCCCTTAGCATCCAAAATTTGTCTAGTAGGCACGTCCAATCCTTGATAGAACAATATTATCTCCTGCATTTCACTTAGATAATGTAGAGGGCATTTCATCAATAAGTCTTTAAATCGCTCCCAAGCTTGATAAAGAGTTTCATCAGGCTCTTGGTTGAAACTGTTGATAGCCTCCATCTTTTTAGCAGTTTTAGCAGGTGGAAAATATCTTTTCAGGAATTTGCTCTTCAAATCTTCCCATGTAGTGATTGAACTAGCAGGTTCATTTCTTAGCCACTTATTAGCAGCTCCTTTGAGCGAAATTGGAAAGATTCTTAGCATAAGTTGATCGTCAGAGACTCCTTCTGTAGTAAACAAATCTACAATCTCGAGGACCTTTTCAACATGTTCATTAGCATCTTCATATTCTGATCCACTGAAAGCATTTTCTCTTAGCTCCTTGAGAAACTGACCCTTCAACTCAAACTTTGACTTTTCATCAAATTTTGGTCTAGCAACTCCTGAAGTGTAATCAGCACGGGTTTTGTTCATGTATTCCTCCATTGTAGTGTTTTCCGCCATTGTTTCTGTTTCTTCTTCCTCTTTTTCTTCAGAAAAATAATCAAGCTCGAACGAACTTGAAATATCAAAGCTTTTTGTGTTGAAAAGCCTTTTAACCGAATGTAGGGCTCGTTCAGGATCTTCGAAAGGTTGAATCAAGTTCTTAGTTGAACTCCTGGTCATGCACTTCCTGAAACTATCACAAAAGCATCAGTAGGGCATGTTCAAGAAAGTAGTATATCAGAAAATCAACAACGAAAACGGAATACGAAAAATAAAAGTTACTGATATCAGCAGACGATGCGCCGTATCCAAAAAGTTGGATACGCCGTATCTTATAATCGTTAAAATTTAATCAGACTAATATTCAGAAAATAGATACGCCGCTTAGAATTTAGAATGCGCCGTATAAGTTTTAAGTTATCAAAAATCAACGTATCTAATTTAAAATTAAATGCGTCGTATTAGCAAAAGTTAATGCGCCGTATTTTCGTTACGTTTCAAAATACAAGATTTTTGATTCAGAAGATGCGCCGTATCGATAAAGATCGATGCGTCGTATCTGTTTAATAATTTGAAAACTGTTTTTAATTAAAATAATAGATACGCCGTATCTGTTAAAACAGATGCGTCGTATGGCGTTATGGTTTAGAAAAATTTCTTATTAAAAACAGAATACGCCGTATCTTGGGGAAAAGATGCGTCGTATCGAATTCATTAAACGCGTTGTATTTTATAAAAATTAAACGCAATACGCCGTATCTATGAAAATAGATGCGCCGTATCGTTTGAATTAGCACAGTACAACGATAGCAGAATGCAAGAAAATACAGAAAATAAAAACAAAAATAAAAACAAACAAAAAGAAACAAAATTAAAGAAAATAAAAACACACAAAACAAAAAATATGCAAATAATACAATGAATGCAATTTAACTAATATATAACAGGGTTAGTGGTTAGAATAAAAATTAAAAAGAAAAACCTAATTAAAATACTAATCAAATTAACAGATAATAACAATTCACTTCCCGGCAGCGGCGCCAAAAACTTGATGCGTGTGCTTGTTGTGCTCTAATTTATACCCATGGTATGTCGTTGTGGTTTTAGCAGTATTCAAGTTTTAAATTTATATTTAGCTGACTTGTCAATAAAACACACACTTTAACGAGCAGTGTACCCGGTCAATATGAATATAATGGTAAGTAGAGTGTCGATCACTAAGAGTGAAACGTATTACCTAGTTATTCTAATCAATATTTTAATATCTTAAGTTAGCTATACAACCTAATCTAACGCAAGGGGGTTTCAGCCTGAGAGACTGGCACGGTTTGGTTATGATTAAATATAAACTAAACTAATAGGCACGAATCAGCGATTAGCACACACGTACACAGATAGATACTTGAGACAATAAGAAGACCTGTCCTGATAGTTAAGTAGCTTGTCACTTGTTTTATTGCTAGTTTTATATGAAGTGTATGTAATTAACCCTTTCTCGTTGGCTCTAATCTTATCGGCGAGTAAACCCTTAATGATTACTTATGTCTATCCTACTTACCTTTCTTCCTACTTTTCTACAGACGATAGAATGCATAGGCGATAGAATAAATAGGCGAGGACAGAGGCATGGCGACCCGATCAATGCTCAGCTAGACACAGAGGTTATCAATGCACTAATAAAAGTCACCAAAGACATCAACATATAAACTTTAATTAATGGGAAAGCAATTTTAAGGGGAGTTGAAGTGCATGATTAAATCAATGACACAAGCCCATCAATCCTGATAAATTAAAGTGTACTAATACAATAAAACAAAACTAATTAATGAATTGAATACATGCAGGACCTTCTTACAGCTCTTGTATCTTCGTTTAGGGTGTGTCTTGTGCTGCTACTTCGTCTGAATTCGGCCTAGGGTTTCTTCGGTCTTCGGTCTTGTTGTGTTGAATCCAACCTAAAGTCTTGAAATTCGTCTGGCCTTGGGGTATTTATAGTTTCTGTCTGAGGGCTAGATGCGGCGCATAGGATAAGTAGATGCGGCGCATTGACTTAACTTCGCGTGGGGTCCAAGATTAATATATTCAGGAATATTCGTACACCGCCAGAAGATGCGGCGTAACTCCATTCTTGTATGCGGCGCATGTCCTTTGCCGTCTTGGATTATAACTTGTGAAATCTTGATAGTGATGCGCTGTATATATTAAGTAAGATGCGGTGTATCTGGAGCAGAATGGTCTTGATCTTGTACATTTCAGTAGACTCTTAACTTCTTGCTTATTTTGCTCCATAATTAGTCCAAAATCACCAAGTTTCACATAGTACTTGTTTTTACCTGAGAATTACAAAAGTAAACATTAACGTATCAATTCTCACAGATAATATAATAAAAAAAGTCAAATAAATAGGATAAATGATGGTAATAAATGTACTTATTTAAGTTCATCACCAGTCAACCAAAAAGTTAACCTCTTCCCAACCTATTTTCCCGCTTTCTCCATTCCCTAAAACCAGACAATCATGTCCCCCATGTCCTCCATGCTTCCCTACTGCCACACTCAACCTCCCCCCTCCTATAGCTAGTACTTATTCACTTGATACTTTCCAGCTTGGAAATCCACCCAAAATGTTTTCCCGCCAAAACCCAGTTTATTAGTTATGTCGTATTTTTAGTTTAAATGTTCAATTAGTATAAATTTAAGTTTCCAGTATCCATTTTAGTTAAGTTAAGCTCGTTTGAATTTAATTTGTTCAGCATTGTGTTAATTTTCAAAGTTAATGATATCTCAAGTTTTAAAGTCCTCTGTTAATCATCATTAAGTTAAATTGATATTGGAAAAGTTTCTTTTAATGTTTGAATAAGCTCATTTAAGCTCAATATAGCTTATTGTGAGCTTGTGATAAGTTTACTCAGTCCTAGTCCAAGATTCCAAAAAAAAAAGTCAACAAAAGTCAACGAGGTACTGTTCAAGAGCTTAATTAGTGCTTATTTTCATTTTCTGTGCTTATTTGATCTATTCAATGTTAATTGAGTTTACTTTGATAGGTTGTTAGAGTTTAAACTAGGTATTTGCCTTAATCAGCCTTAGATAGCCATAAGACAGCCAACATAAAGCCTAGCTTATTTAATTGCTTATTACATTAGAAAATTTGCTCATTAGGTTCCATTTAAGTTAAAAAGCCTTAGGGGCTGGTTGGTTGGGGGGATAAGGGGGGTGGGGAATGGGAAAGGATTGATTGATGATGCTTGGTAGGTGGCAAGGAATATAATGATTACCCAGTACTGGGTAATCAACCATTATAGAGTAAATTGGGGGGTAAGGTAATGATTACCCACCATCACCGATTCCTTTGCATTCCCTTTCCCTTTCCCTTTCCTTTTGCATTCCCCTCTACTGAACCAAGCGGGCCCTTAGTTGTTTCTAGAGTTAAGTCCAATTCAGCATGTTCCATTATTAAAAATCAAAACAGCTCTATAAAGGGGTGTTTGGTTTAGGCTTATTTATGGGTCAAAATGAAGTGCACAATTCATTTTCCCTTGGATTAGTTTTGATCTTGCCGAAATTAGTTTATTTAAGTTGTTAGTAGAAGATTGTTAGCTGAAATGAAGTATTTTGAAGATTTGAATGGTATAGTGCAATTATAGAGTAAGTGCTGATCTAAATAAGTTCTTATTGCTATAGGCTATTTAAGCACTTAATTTTGGTGTTTCTGAATCCCTTTTAGTTCATTTAGCAAGGATACAAGAGTTGGATTTAGGCAGAAAGGGTTTGGCTGGAGTTTTGCCCTCATCAGCCCACTAACTAGTATAACAGACTTAATTTTTTTGGTTTTTCCCATTTTCAGCCTTTCTTTTTGATTTTTAATTTCCTCAATTTAAGTTGTTTTAAGCTCAAATTTTGCATAGATAATCTTGTCTTGCTATTCTAGCTATTGCCATTTTTGTTAGATTTTTAAGAATTTTTTTTAAGTGCTTTTCCATGCCTTGAAAAGGGCACTTTTTCCCTGCACCAAGGCTGCACATCAGCAGCCCTTGGTGTATTTTGGCTTATTTTGTGCTTTGTAGTGCTTATTTACTTGTACTTGTGGCTTATTTTAGTTTTCATTATAGCTTATTTTTAGTAATCAGCTTATTTCAAGTTCCCATTTAGCTTATTCATGGCTTATCAGCCACTTCATTTATCCCTTAGCTTATTTCCCTTCTTTTGTCCACTGATCAGACCTGTGGGCTTATTTGTGTGCTTATTTCAAGTTTTCAGCATAAGTGGTAGTTAGTGAATGTGCTTATTAATCAGTGCTTTTAAAGTTTGTAAAAAGGAAAAAAAAAAAATAGATTTAGCAAAAAGAGAGTCCAGGGATTCGAACCCTGGACCTCTTGCTCACACACCCAACACACTTACCACTGCCCTAGGGTCTTTTTCATGTTTAACATTGCACAACTTTTCATTTAACCAAGTTTTTTTTTTTCATATTGCTTATTTCCACCGTGTGACTTATTCCAGCTTATCTGGATAAGCTAGTAATCCCATTTTATTTTTCTTAGAATCAGTACATCAATTAGGACTTTCCTGTAATTTTTCATAATTTTCCAATTCCATTTAGTATTTTTGGTTAATTTTTCTTTTTAAATTAGCTTTTAATTCATAATAAATAAAATATTAATCAGAAAAATGTAATTCTTTTTTCTAAAATTTTATTTTATTAATTAGAACTTAGGAAAATTAGTTTGATGCCCGTAGAGTTAATATTTTTTAGACTTCACGTTTTAGGCTCGGGTTTTCCCGGTTTAAACGCGTTTTCAGTTTTCGTTACGTTTTTAATTACGCGTATTTTAGATTATCATTTTTCTTATTTATTAAGTCATTTCTAGTTAATGTTCACATATCTTAGCATAGAAACCCAAAATCTCTTTGTTTCCACTATTCAAACACGTTTCACGAATCGAGATCACAAATTCCATTCAAACCTTCGTTGGGGAAAACGACTCGGGTTTACATATTTCCTTTGTAAATCCTTGATGAAAAATACGTGTTGATTCTCGCGAATCAACATCCTACAACTCTAAGACACTTGATGAAGCTATCTGGATAGCACAACGACTTTTAGATCAAGGGATCAAAAACGGTACTGTTTGGATGAGTAACAACAATGAAAACAAGCGAAAGCGAAACGACAACAAAAGGAACAACAACCATAACAACCGTAACCACAACAACAACAATCAGTACTGTAACAATAACCATCACCACCAACAGAACAGATGGCAAGAGACCATCAAGGCTTATGTGGCTGCACCAACACAAGGTGGAGGTTATGCTGGGAATCATCCGTTCTGTGACAATTGTAAGCAACATCACTCTGGACCATGCACAACTAAGTGTAAGAATTGTCAGAAAATGGGACATATTGCTAAGCACTATAGGAGTAGGACTGTAGCTACTGGGAGTAACTTGCAGCCTGTGGTGACTTGTTTTGGATGTGGAGGGCGTGGACACTACAAGAACCATTGCCCTAAGAACAATGGAAAGTAAGTGGAAGGCGCTCGTGGTAGAGCATTGTGATGGGGAATGGAGAGCCACAACAAGACCCGAACGTGGTTACTGGTACGTTTCTACTCAACAATCATCGTGTTAAAGTCTTATTTGATTCTGGTGCTGATATGAGCTTTCTATCTACTTCAATTGCACTCCTACTTGATATCTCTCCGACCACCCTAAACACTAGTTATAGCATCGAGCTAGCTAACGACAACTTAGTAAACACATGAACCGTAACCTGAGACTGTACGCTAACCCTCCTGGATCAACCATTTAGTATCGACCTTATGCCCATTGAACTTGGTAGTTTCGACGTGGTCATTGGTATGGATTGGTTGTCCAAGCATCAGGAAAGTATCATCTATGGTGAACGAGTTCTTCACATCCCTCTCAATGGTGAAACCTTGATTATCCATTGTGATCAGAGCGGAACCCGCCTAAACATTATATCTTGCATTAAGACTCTGAAATACATCGAGAAGGGATGTTATGCTTTTCTAGCACATGTGGCAAGGAAGAAGTCTTGTAAGAGATGACTGGAGGATGTTCCAATTGTACGTGATTTTCCTGAAGTATTTCCTGAAGACCTACCTGGACTTCCACCGACTCGACAAGTGGAATTTCAAATCGACTTAGTGCCGGGAGCTGCACCCGTGGCGCATGCACCTTACCGCTTAGCACCAACAGAGATGCAAGAACTGTCTAGTCAACTACAAGAGTTGTTGGACAAAGGGTTTATTCGACCAAGTTCCTCACCCTGAGGAGCACCGGTCTTGTTTGTGAAGAAGAAGGATGGGTCATTCAGGATGTGTATTGACTATCGCGAACTGAATAAGCTAACCGTGAAGAACCGATACCCATTACCTAGAATCGACGACTTATTCGACTAGTTGCAAGGATCTAGCTATTACTCTAAGATAGACTTACGTTCAGGTTATCATCAGCTCAGAGTTCGGGAAAAGGATATTCCCAAAACGGCATTCACAACTCGGTATGCACACTATGAGTTCCGGGTAATGCCATTTGGATTGACAAACGCACCGGCTGTGTTCATGGACCTCATGAACCGAGTGTGTAAGCCATATCTGGACAAGTTTGTTATAGTCTTCATCGACGATATTCTGATCTACTCCAAGAGTGAAGAGGTGCACAAGAAGCATCTAACGATAATCCTAAAACTACTCAAGGAAGAGAAATTGTACGCGAAATTCTCTAAGTGTAAATTTTGGATCTGCATGGTACAATTCCTTGGGCATGTGATTGACAGCAAAGGTTTGCACGTTGACCCCGCAAAGATCGAAGCTATTGAGAACTGGCCGACCCCCACTACCTCTACAGAAATTCATGAATTTCTAGGTATGGCTGGGTACTATAGGAGATTCATCGAGGGATTCTCCAAAATAGCTAAACCGTTAACCAAGTTAACCCAGAAAGACAAGAAGTACGAATGGGGCGAGGATGAAGAAGAAGCATTCCAAACCCTGAAGCGAAAACTTTGTAGTACACCGATTTTAGCATTTCCAGATGGGACTGAAGATTTTGTAGTGTACTGTGATGCATTGCCCCAAGGATTTGGAACAGTTCTAAAGCAAAGAGGAAAGGTTATAGCATATGCTTCCCGACAACTTAAGGTTCATGAAGAGAATTATACTACGCACGATTTGGAGTTAGGAGCAGTGGTTTTTGCATTTAAGATTTGGAGACACTACTGTAACACCCCCAAAATTTTCAACGGTCGCGGAAGCATACAGAACTTCGAGGGTGCTACTGCGGGTGCAACGATTGGAGATCACAACACAAGGTAACAAAGAAAGGAATACATACTCCGCTTTAAATTAAAATTAACATTTAGAGTTTTACAAAAGATAATTCATAGTTTAGATAGAATTTAGGCCCATTAAGTACAGTGGTCCCATATAAAAACAAGTCTCAATTAAATTTGTCAGTCTGTCAGAAAGAGCTCCATGACCCTTGCCTTGCCAAATCATGCCATGCCAAATCAATCACACACTTGAGAAAAACATGCTAAAAAGTCAGTAAAAAGCTGGTGAGTTCATAGGTTTAAATAAATTCATCAAATAATTAGTTTGGACCAACATGATCATTATAACACATATAATGTCATACAAAAGTATCTATCGCACTAGCACTAAGTTCATGCAACCGAAGCTCGATAGTTTAGTGTGCTAATCTCTAACACATAAATAATAGTCAAGGGGCCCTTAGCGAGTGTTTGACCCAATACACTCGAAGTCCGACTTGCTATACGTTCTCCTTGACCTGTCTGGCCAATCGAACGGGGGAGTCACCCCAATAGATCTATCTAAAGCAATCGCGCTTCCGAAAGGAAATTAACGGCTCATGAAAATGGGCATGATAGTGGGTTCTAGGGTTTAGGCTAACTACGCAATAGTTTTGAGAAAAAGTAATAATATTATGGTCCATAAAAGATTTTTGCATGTTTCTCACCCCATATTTGTAAAACAAGTTTAAGTAAAAATGGGGCTATAAACTCACCTTTAATGGCCTGAACAGTGAATGCTGTGAAATTAAGGAGCGCACGGCACCAACACGCAACCTAGATTAAATAACCATGTTTTAGTTCAAGGATTTAATTCAAGTCCTTTTAGATTTTAATTTCAATATTTTAGTGTATCTATATTGTTGTCACTTGTGTGGCGGCTAGTGTGGTTACTAAGGTCTCTCCTAAAGAATGGTGAGGAGTAACTCTACAATGGACCTAAAGGTACGGTAAAGTACGAATGAATTAAATCTAATTGTGATATATATATTGTAATTTATTCGTTGTTTCCGTTTATGTTGATTTTAAAAGTAAGTCTTAACATACGTGACGTTTATTACCGACTAATTATATGGTGGAATATAACGTTAATTTTTGTAACTTGGATAATTTAACTAAGTTCTCATTACTCATTTATTAAAATTTATTTTTGCACAATATTAGTTTAGTTCTAATTACATATATTATCCAAGTCGTCCAAGTTAAGTTGGTTATATCGGCCCTAATTGGTATACTAGTCGACTTGGTTTTAAAACAACAATTGTAAATGTGTATCATTGTCCATAACTAGCGTCATATATTCCACTTGTGTTTCACTTATTATCTACACGTGAGTTTGTATTTATATTTCTTTTTGCCGATTTTATATTTCTATCATTTATGCCATTTCGAGTATGTTTACAAATCACTAGTTTATTCTAAATACTAAACTATGGTGTTCGAGTTTTACATCTCGAATACTCTAGTTTTCATGTACCTGTATGTTAGTTTAAATGAAATTTCATTTTTGTTTTTCGGCTATAGGGGTTTTCACTTGTTTATATATTAGTCGATACAAATTATTTTCGTGCACGGCTCATGTTCATTTTATTTGTTCGCGACAAGTTTCACCATAATTATTAACCGAATTTTTGCACCTTAATACTTATTGGGCTGCGTCCCATTGAGTTCTAGGAGGGGGAAAATAAATTCATTAATGGGTTGGGTTTAATTTTTTCTAATGTGCACACAAGTCTGGTGGGCCGAATGGGTTGGGTTTTATACTTAATCTGCTGGGCCTAGAGGTGGGTTCACAAACCTATGTTGTGGGCTGTATCAAATGACTGTCTGTTGGGTTCTATCGTTGGTCCTAGTTGGGCCTGGTCAATAGGGCTTCGGCCTGGTGTTTGCAGCAAAGAAACACAGTACACCTAAGCTTAATAGCTTGGTGTGGTATCTCCTGGCCTTCATTTTACTGGCCGAGAATGGTCATTGGCTTTGTTCTTTACGACTCAATTTATTGGCTAGGTTCGAGTACTACTCGACCTTGTACTTTGAGGACCTAAGTGGTAACAAAATTTTGGGGTCTTTGACGCAACCTATGGTCAACAAGAGGAATGATTATCCTCATATGAACCTAACTTGGACCCTAAACTTCATCACTTGCTAGTTTCTTAGGGTGTATTTTCCAACAAGATTTCTAGTCTTCTATTCGACTACTAACCCTCCTTATTGGGTTTGTTTCGGGCGTAATAATACTATTCTTTTTGAGTTTTGGGTTGGAGGTTCGAGTGAGTCTTCACATGTTTTGAACCGAGGTATAATCCTCATGGGTTGGATCAAATTGCCACTTATGAACTAGGATTAAAACCTCCTCAATGTGAGGTGATCTTTCCAGTCTATCCTGACCACCATTGCGCCTAGCTTTGGTGGTCACTGGATTGGTTATGGCCATTGTTGGTCACAGTGGGCTTTCGTCATTAACTTAATAACACAATAGCCCTCCTACTCTAGCCACAACATGCCCAGGTTCGAACCATGAACCTGTAGTTCCTAGGGCTTCGAATACTTAAACATATCATCAAAAATTAACACTTTCCTCATTAATCAACTCCTAGGTTCGAATCATGAACCATAAAAACTAGTAACTTGACTTATCAACCAAATTCCTATGCCACACTAATGACAACAACAAATAACAACTTTTCTCAAAGGTCACTACTTCTGGAAATCTTATTCGACCCAACTAAATATTATATCACTTAAATTTTCTCAGAATCCATTAGTGTTTTCTGGAAAATCAACTCGACAGAAAACTAATAACATCAATACTTAACTTATTCATTCATTCGACTTATAATTACTTATCATGAATGAATCTAAATAAATAATAAAATCGAATCTAATTGCAAACCTTACAATGATTCTTGAAGGGTGAAACTTGGATGAGACTTCAAATCCGAGAACCCACTGCTTCAATACCGATCAATCCCAACCTCCAAATCGAATCACAACACCTCCACTCTTAACCTTTCTTGAGAACTTCTCAGATCTTTGATGTGTTTTTGGTGATTTGTGATTCGATAACCCTTGGAGGCGCGGCTTAAATGGTGAATCTTAGAGAGTAGCTTCATGGGAGCTTTCGGATTTGGGAGATATAATCTTTCCCTTTTGCGTGCTATCTCTATTTCAATGGAATGTTTAGCCTATGTTGACTTATGTGGATTTCCTAGGCCAGTGAAGAAGATAAGATCCTGGGTCAAAGAGAAAGTGCTTTGGTGATGGTGGAAAATGATGGGTCGATGGGTTTGGGAAGAAGGAATAGGCGGACAAAATATTGAAGATACCTAGGGTTGCAGTTCTTTGGGGTTTGTGTGAGTGGGTGAGGGCGTGTTTTAATTTTAATTATTTATTGAATAATTGGTTAAAGTGTGGTATTTTATACCCGCGTTTCGTTAAACTGAGTCAAATTCGGGTCCATCCCGGAACCGTCACAAATATGGGATATTATATTTTTAAGGTCGTTATGTAATCCTTGAATGTATTTTTGGAGTTTTTAATTATTCACTAACATTTCTGAGTTTCAGATTCATTTTTGGTTTGCGTGTGGTGTCAGTCTGAGTGAAACTGGGATAACCTCCCATTCTCATTACAATATAGTGAGTAAATTATAAGATGTGATAATTTCACTGTTCTTTGGTGAGATTTCCGGATGACAATATGTGCAGGTCTGTTATCCGTTTTAAACATATAAAGGTCTGATCAGGTGTTCTAGTCACAGAAAATGAACTGTCATAAATATAAATATTAGGGAAATTTTACCATTTGTCACATCTACATATATGATACAAAGTGTACTGTCTATACCGACCACAAGAGCGTTCAACATATTTTGGATCAGAAGGAGTTGAATATGAGGCAACGACGGTGGTTAGAACTATTAAGCGACTATGATTGCGAGATTCGGTACCACCCGAGAAAAGCGAACGTCGTGGCTGACGCCCTAAGCCGAAAGGAGCGGGTGAAGCCATTACGAGTTCGATCTTTGGTTATTACCATCGATTCAAACCTTCCTGCTCATATTCTCAGCGCTCAATTAGAGGCAGTAAAACAAGAAGATTTCAAGGTAGAGAAACTATACAGTATGATACAGAAAAAGTTCGAGAAACGTCCCGACGAAACTTTATGTTTTGGAGGACGGAGTTTGATACCACACTATGGCGGACTACGAGGCTTAATCATGCACGAGTCTCACAAGTCGAAGTACTCGGTGCACCCAGGATCCGATAAGATGTATCAAGATCTCAAGAAAATGTATTGGTGGTCGAACATGAAGGCTGACATTGCCGACTATGTCCGCAAATGTCTTACGTGCTCTAAGGTTAAGATCGAGCATCATAACCCATATGGTCTTCTACAACAACCTGAGATTCCCTTGTGGAAGTGGGAACGGATTACCATGGATTTCATCACTAAGCTTCCTAGAACTTCAAGCGGTAACAACGCCATCTGGGTAATAGTCAACCGACTCACTAAATATGCGCACTTTCTACCCATCAAGGAGACCTACAGTATGGATAAGTTGACTAGACTCTACATTAAGGAAGTAGTCTCGAGGCTTGGCGTGCCAATCTCTATCATATCTGACTGAGACAACAGATTTACTTCTAACTTTTGGCAGTCACTCCAGGATGCCTTTGGAACCAAACTAGATATAAGCACTGCGTATCACCCTCAAACTGACGGTTAGAGCGAGAGGACTATTCAGACATTAGAAGACATGCTCCGAGACTGCGTCATTGACTTTTGAAATGGATGGGAAACCCATTTGCCTTTGATCGAGTTTTCTTACAACAACAGTTACCATGCGAGCATTAAGGCTGCCCCGTTTGAGACACTGTATGGTCGAAAGTACCGATCATCTGTCTGTTGGGCCAAAGTGGGAGAAGCCCAGCTCACTAGACTAGAGATTATCCGTGAGACAACTGAGAAAATCATGCAAATTAGGAATCGATTACAAGCTGCAAGAGACCGACAGAAGAGCTACGCCGACGTAAGGCACAAACCCCTAGAGTTTCAAGTCGGAGATAAGGTGATGTTGAAAGTCTCGCCTTGAAAGGGTGTGATACGGTTTAGTAAGAGAGGAAAGCTGAACCCGAGATACATTATGCCATTCAAGGTTTTAAACAGGGTTGGTCCAGTAGCGTATAGGCTTGAACTTTCGCCTGAGCTCAGTAATATGCAAGCCACATTCCATGTTTCCAACATGAAGAAGTGCTTATCAAATGAGCCACTTGTGATTTCGCTGGAAGAGATTCAGGTTGATGAAAAATTCAACTTCATCGAGGAACCTATCGAAATCATGGACCGCGAAGTTAAGCAGCTGAAACAGAGTCGTATCCCTATCGTTAAGGTCCGTTGGAATTCCAAGAGAGGTCCCGAGTATACTTGGGAGCGCGAAGACGATTTCAAACGCAAATACCCTAACCTTTTCCCAACCCAACTAGTAACGCGAACTGAAATTCGGGACGGATTTTAAAATATGATGTGGGTGCTGTAACAACTGGTAATTTTCCTAAACTTATTTTATTAGCCAAAATATTTATTTTTGATTTCCTTTAGCTTTTAATCTTTCCCGAACCTATTTAAGCTTGAAAAATATAGGATATCTTGTGAAACGTGAAGGTTATTCACTAATCGAGCCGGCACAACCTAAAATACTCGAAACGATTCGATTTATTTATAAAAATTAAATCCGAGAAAACTATACGTGTGGATACTCGTTTTTATCAGAAAAATTATTCCGGACACAATGGCGAAAGTCCCGCATTTTAAAACCAAATTTACTATGTTAAACGGGGCCCACAAGGGTTATTTATAAAGAATAGCCAAAGTTTCAAAACTGCCCCTTCCTCATAATTACACCGCCGCCCCCTTCAGTTTCAATTGTATGCGTTTGGCCCCTCGTGGGTATATATAAACCCCATTTTAGGGTTTCGCCATTTTGGTAACTCCCCACCTCACCGGAAAAATATTCTGGCGCCCTCATCGCCGTCCGACCAACTTTTGACCACCCAATTTTATTAGCCGAACACATAGATCGAGACAAGGAGATCATTTCTGGAGCTTGTGAGATCGAGAGGAAGACATTTGTTCGTGTTTTGGAGCACCACCGCCGCTCACCGTCGCATGCCGTCGTTCACCGCCGCTCACCGCCACCTCCTTTCTCCTTTTCCCCTCGTTGGTAAGACACACGCGCCCCTATTTCTTCATTCCCTTCATTTTTTATTCAAACCCTAATCGATTTTATAAAACTTTAAATATTTCTCAGTAATAACTAAGTAAAACAAAATTTTCTATATAACTCGTGTAGATCTAGATTTTTAACACTAAACTCGATTGACTCGTGTTTATCTCACGCTTATTATTGTTCTTTCGTGTTATATTTGGTTTGTGTGGATTTTTACATCGTTTCGTATGCGTTTGTTTGATGGTTTAGCTTGGCCGATTGGTTGTAGTGTCGAGTAGGAGTGAGTCGTGACTCAAGGGAGTCACGACCTTGAGGTTATTTGTTTACTTAAGTCCTTGTGGTTATGTCATGATGATGATGAGGCTTTAGTTGTAGTTGTGATGCGTTTGATTATGGTCAACACCTCGTGGGGGGTTTTCGTGTGTCGTTAACTAGGTAACACGAGCACTAGGGTCGAGTATTGTGTTTGTCTGGTTGGAAACGGTGTACAAAGGGTATGTCATGATGTGCGGCATGACATATAACGTGTCGTGGGGGACTCAGTTTGGATTTGGTTTGCCTTTTGAGTGATCATTGAGGTTAGAAAACCTCGGCATGGTCTTGTCGTGTGACATCAAGGTTAATGAGGTTAGAAAACCTTGACGTGGTTTTGTGTTGTGTGGTAACGAAGTAAACGAGACACACCCTAATGGTGTGAGCTGTTGTGGTCAAACGGCTAAGTGTGTTCTTGCGTTGTGTTGTAATTTCGGATTGGGCTTGTTTAGACTATTGGGCAAAGGAGCCCATTAGCCTTAAAATTTGGTAAACTTGGACCCGTAGGCCCAAGTTGGTGTGTGTTGGGTTAAAATATAACATTGGGCCGAAATCCCGATGATATGTGTTTAATTTACTTTCATTTTTGCTAACCAATTCGTTATTCATTTACTAACTTAATTTATATTTTTGTTTTGTCGATGGTGTTTTGGATGCTATTTGGGAGTACATTGGATATTGGAATTTGCAACAAAAACCTATGCTTGGATTTTATATTGGATTGATCGTTATTGGATTTACGGTATTAGCCAATGGACTTATGAACGATGATGACGTATAGTCTACACCCGGGTCACGGACCCGATTAGTAAACAATACTAAATACTTAAGCCCACCACGTATGGGCCGCATGGCGATAACTGGACTACCAGTTATGCGGCTTGGACCTACAAGGCCCAAGCCCAAAGTTATTTTTGGAATGGATATGGAGTATCTCCTAAATAAAGGGGATATATACCAAATATCCGATGTCGGCGAATGCGCCGAGGAGTAGGGAACACGAAACCTACTAGGGTTTCATGTGTATATAAGGGGCACCTAGGCCCTCGGTAAAGGTACGATCTTCGCAAAACCCTAACTCTTCACTAAACCCTAAACTTCGATTACTTACTCTCACGCCGGAGGATAATCGGGGGAGACAATCCCTCGATAAGCCTAACGGTGTTTGCTCTTTTTCTTAGTGCGCAGGTTCCATCAAGCATTAAGATCTAATTGGTACGAGAAAAGGAGTCTTAACAAGGAACGCCCAACTTTTGTATCAACAAGTGGCGCCATCCATGGGACCCTACACTAAGAATTTTACCAAGAATTAGAATGACGAAACACGGAAGTCACAAGAGTCCGCATGGGAAGAAAGCACACGATGACCCACTAGGGAAGAAGCATCAAACTGATGCGGCTTCTAAGCAGGCCTCTGGGACAACCAGCACGCCTGGAAGCTTAGGAGCGTACTCAGATCTGGCCTTTCCTACAGTGGAATCACTTACCAGGACTACCCCCGCTATTACAACAAGTACTAGTGCGATAGAACTGGAGCGCACTCCTCTTGCCATGCCAGATGTGAACTTCACTGAACCTCCCAATGCGCCTATCCGAAACAAGGATCCTGCCTTGGAAACAGACTCCATCGCGCTAGAAGGAGTCACTTCCGAATTAGCGCCAAGCGACTTTGTATCTAAAAACTACGAAGCCTTGGCTGCGCTCATGCGAGAGGAGGCAAAGAAGAGGTCAAGCCAAAGTCTGCACGCCAGACTCAACTTTGACCCTGAGCATGAGGCGTCCCCACCGCGCTACCGAAAGGAAAGGCGCGAGAAGGATAGCCGCAAACAACCAGTGTTTACCAGGATTGGAAGGAGGGTTATGGATGATGAAGTAGTCGATCTTCAACATCTGGAGGAGCCTGAAGAGGGGGAACGGCGCGCCAATGTCCACGCTAGGCTTGGTAGTCGCAGGATTCAGGATAGGCTTGGGCGACGGTGTTCCCCAAGTGAAAGCCGTTCAAGCTCTGATTCTGATGATAGTCGGCGCAAGCGCCGCAGAGGAACAAGCTCAGATTCTGATAATAGTCGGCGCAAGCATCGCAAAAGGGTGCGCTCATCCTCAAGTGATTCCTCGGACAACGAGGACAAAGAAACTGGACACTGGAAATCAAGAGGGAAATATCGCGACCAGGAAGACGAAGACATGTCTCTTCCCTGGCGTCGCCAAAAGGTTGATGCGTTCACTAGACGCATCAGCGATTTTTCGGAGAATAAGAAAAGGCGCATGCCTGCTAACGTCAAAACATATGATGGGACAGGTGATCCTGATGATCACCTAAAAATTTTTGAATAAGCAGCCACTATCGAAAATTGGCCACAACCTGTGTGGTGCCATATGTTCAACTCTACATTAGTAGGGAATGCGCGCAACTGGTTTAGCAAGCTTCCACGTAGAAGCATTGGTGGGTTTGAAGAGTTGCGCAAGGCGTTTCGCTTAAACTTTACCCAAAGGAAGAAGTGCGCCAAAAACCCTGTCGAACTCGCTAGGGTTAAACAGCGACAAGGGGAATCCACAAGCGCTTTCATGGAACGCTTTAAGGACGAATGCATGCAAGTCAAGGCGTGTCTAGAGATACTAAAAATATCGGGTTTTATGAATGCAATCAATAACCCAGATTTGATAAAAAAGTTAAACGATAAGGTTCCCCTAACTTTTGACGAACTCATGAAGCGCACGAGGTCTTTCGTCCAAGGAGAAGCAGCCGCTGCGGATAGCAAGAAGGGCTACTCGAACCATAGGCCACAAGAAGAGTCAAGGAGACAATCCAATGACCAGAGTGGCAATCGTAATAAGAGTTATCGTACTCAAGGCGGTGGAAGGGGAAATGACAAGTACACCCCATTAACAAAAACTCCAAAGGAGATATTCGCGACTGAAGGGGCGAACTTCCCGAAACCACCACCAATGCGCACCCCAGAGGATCGGCGCACAGGGAATGGTTATTGCGAATACCATGGACAGAAAGGCCACACAACCAACGAGTGCGTCCAACTGCGCCAATTGATTGACAAATTGGTAAAGGAAGGAAAGATGGACCACCTCGTAAAAAACATCAGAGAAGGGAAAGACAAACCAAAACCAGGGGCCAAGAAAGAGACATCAAAAGAAAAGGCAGATATCATCTACATGATACAGCCGTGGCAGCGCGCGACAAGACAGAAAGTCAGTCAACGGTTTTCTAAGGGAAATGAAATTTCTTTCCCTTCCCTGACTGCGAACAACGCAATAGTGGACCCACTTACCATTGAAATACATACGGGGGGTCACGACATCCGTCGCATGTATATAGATGGGGGTGCATCCGCTGATATTATATATGAACACTGTTTCAAGAAGCTGCGACCTGAGATACAGAGTCAGTTGATCCCAGCCACAACGCCGCTCACTGGCTTCACAGGGGAGAAGATATGGCCCATGGGGCAATTACGTCTACTTGTAGAAGTTGGTGACAAACCACACTCTACGGTCACCTGGATGAACTTCATGGTAATCAGATCCCCCTCTCCGTACAATGGCATCATCGGGAGACCTGGAATATCATCCATCCGCACCGTGCCATCCACAGCGCACGGGATGCTCAAGTTCCCAGTGGAAGGAGGTATTGTCACTCTTTACAATACCACCATACCACCCAAAGAATGCAACGCAGTGACAAATGACGTAGGTGATGTTCCAGAACACCGCGCAATCAAAGTCCCAAACCTAAAGGTCGCCATTCACCCTGACTACTCGGATCAACAGGTATCTATTGGCGGGTCTCTGTCTGACAAAGGCAAATCAGCTATATGCGCACTCCTGCAAAATAACTTAGATATTTTTGCATGGGAACCAAAGCATATGACAGGAGTGCCACGCTCCATCACGGAACACAAGCTGCAAATCCGACAAGGATATCCTCCAATACGACAGAAAAAGCGCGGACAAGCCCCAGACCGCGCAAAAGCCATCTTGGAAGAAGTACATAAACTAGTAGACGCAGGCATCATGCGGGAAGTCTACTACCATGACAGGCTCTCCAACCCAGTAATGGTAAAGAAAAGCGATGGCAGTTGGAGAATGTGCGTAGACTTCACAGACCTCAACAAAGCATGTCCACAGGACTGCTACCCGCTACCGGAGATAGACTGGAAGATCGAATCTCTGTGTGGATATCCCTTCAAATGCTTCCTGGACGCATATAAGGGGTACCACCAAATTCAAATGGCGGAGGAAGACGAAGAAAAAACGGCCTTCCACACAAGTCAAGGGGTCTACTGCTATACAAAGATGCCCTTTGGCCTAAAGAACGCAGGAGCAACATACCAACGATTGGTAGACACTGCGTTCGAGAAACAAGTAGGCCGCAACTTGGAAGTATACGTCGATGATCTCGTCATCAAAAGCCATACTGAGGAAGAACTAGTGCGCGAGATGGAGGAAACGTTCAAAACACTGAGGAGAATCAACATGAAATTGAACCCCAAGAAGTGTACATTTGGCGCTACAGAAGGCATGTTTCTCGGGTATCTGATAGAACCCGATGGGATCAAGCCTTGCCCAGAAAAGACCCAAGCAGTCATCGACCTTCCCTCACCGCGCACACTGAAGGAAGTTCAGTCACTAAACGGCAAGCTAGCCGGACTGAACCGATTCTTATCCAAATCAGCGGACAAGTCACTTCCCCTATTCAAAACACTCAAGAAATGCACAAAAAAGGGAGACTTCAGGTGGACCGCGAAAGCAGAAGAGGCCTTCCAACAGCTCAAACAACACATAGCAGCACTCCCAAAGCTTGTCGCGCCCCGACCAGGGGAAGAGCTGATCATGTACCTATCTGCGACTCAGGGAGCAGTCAGCGCAGTGCTACTGACAGACAGGAACTCCATCCAAACACCCATCTATTTTGTTAGTAAGGCGCTCAAGAAGACAGAGGTTAACTACACAGCAATGGAAAAGTTGGTCCTAGCCTTAGTGTTTGCAGCGAAAAGACTGCGCAGGTATTTCCAGGCGCACCCAATAGCTGTTATCACAGACCAACCCATCAAACATGTTATCTCGAGACCCGACGCATCGGGACGCCTACAAAAATGGAGTGTGTTACTGGGTGAGCATAACATATCATACAGACCGCGCACTGCAATCAAAGGGCAGATATTAGCCGACTTCATCATTGAGAAGCCAGATACTGACACTACACCTGCGACAAGCAAGGGGGAACCTCAAGAACCATGGATTCTATTCACCGATGGATCCTCATGCGTAGATGGATCAGGAGGTGGTCTTATTCTCACTAACCCAGAAGGAGCCGAATTCACCTACGCACTGCGCTTTGAATTCACCGCCATGAACAACGAGGCAGAATACGAAGCCCTAATCGCTGGACTACGTATCGCGACACGAATGGGTGTACGCAACCTAGAGGCAAACGTAGATTCCCGATTGGTGGCCAACCAAGTATCAGGAGAATACGAGGCTAAGGAGGAAAACATGATCCAATACCTTGAAAAAACAAAATCCTTAATCCAAGGATTCGACAGATTCACAATCACACAAGTCCCTAGAGGGGAAAACAAGAAAGCAGACGCATTAAGCAAAATTGCGTCTACAAGCTTCGCACATTTGTCAAAACAAGTATTGGTAGAAATCCTGAAAGACAAGTCGATCTCCGAGAGGGAAGTATTCACAGTGAAAGGAGGCGGTAGTTTATATACTTTTCCCATCCACCACAGATGACTGACACGTGTATCCCACTAACTCAAATCGTGTGGCTGGGAGAAGTAACGGTACAGGACAAGTAGATAACCTCTCCACTTCCCGAGGTACCCGAATTGCACTTTTTTGGACTAGATACATCATACGTGCGTTTTTGGCGGTATATTTTTGAAATCTTCCCGCGTACGCGTGAGGAATAATTTCGACACGACTTTAGTCTAGCATCCGCAGGTTTTACCCTGCGCACACTAGACTGGGGGGACATGATGACGTATAGTCTACACCCGGGTCACGGACCCGATTAGTAAACAATACTAAATACTTAAGCCCACCACGTATGGGCCGCATGGCGATAACTGGACTACCAGTTATGCGGCTTGGACCTACAAGGCCCAAGCCCAAAGTTATTTTTGGAATGGATATGGAGTATCTCCTAAATAAAGGGGATATATACCAAATATCTGATGTCGGCGAATGCGCCGAGGAGTAGGGAACACGAAACCTACTAGGGTTTCATGTGTATATAAGGGGCACCTAGGCCCTCGGTAAAGGTACGATCTTCGCAAAACCCTAACTCTTCACTAAACCCTAAACTTCGATTACTTACTCTCACGCCGGAGGATAATCGGGGGAGACAATCCCTCGATAAGCCTAACGGTGTTTGCTCTTTTTCTTAGTGCGCAGGTTCCATCAAGCATTAAGATCTAATTGGTACGAGAAAAGGAGTCTTAACAAGGAACGCCCAACTTTTGTATCAACAAACGATTTTGTACTTCGGACACAAAATGGTCGATAAACCCGACACTAATATTTACGCGAATGATAACGACGAATAAACAATTAAAATTTGTATAAACTTGTATAAACTTGTATTAGCAAGTATCAATTTGTGAAAATGTATAAATGAAGTTTGTTATTCAACAGTCGTAAAGACTTGAAAATGTTGTATAAACGGACGCATCATGTCCAAATTTTATAAAAACTATTTTATAGCTTAAACCATTACGATTTGTAAATGTTATAAACTTTTCTAATTACTTAATTATAATCATCGTAAACCTTTTAAACAAATGTAAATTACTTTCCTAAATCACAACATTTTATCAACTATTTAGGCTACGGGGTAAAACACCGAAACAACGTATTGACGTTTCTTCTTTCTTATTTCTTCTTTCTTATTTTTTACTTCTGATTTCTTTTCTTTTCCTTATTCTTTTTTCTATTTGTTTGATTGTGTTTCGCCGACTTTCATCGTCTTAACGTGATTTGATCTTGAAACTATACTTTCTAAAACCCACACGAGATACGAACGATTACTTCTTTTCATCGCCATTGAAACTAAATCTTTTAATCAACAACATGAGTATTCCATGAACGTTACTTTTATATATTACTTTTGAGTATCATTTTCTGAAACATGTTACCTAAATACCAGGTTGTGCTAAGGTTTATCTGTCGTGCTCTTCTATCTGATCATATTGTGATATCTTGTTTCCTCTACTACTTAGGTGTGATTCATAGCCCCACTTTTTATTTTTAAATTTTTTATAAACCCATGTGGGAGATACATGCTACTTACTTTTTATGAACACAATTGTTTTAACGTTTGCTTTCCAGATTATGACACTTATGCTAAGTGCCGCTATTGCCACCAACAAGTACCTTTATCATGAACCATTAATCACTTGCGAGTGAGCACAAATATAGTGTATAGGCCTATAGGACTGACGCAACCCAGTCTGTTGACCAGATAGGTAACACGTGTGTGCTATATTCGATTTACCTAGGTAGACGGAAAACTAACTACTTGAGGGAAAATTTAAGATTATTATTATTATTATTTACATCAATGTTATTGATGTCGGTTAACGTTTTGCGTGTCATGAGCTTAGCAAATATATTACGCTTTACCCGATATTTGTATTTGTTACTCATATCGTCCAGACTTAATAAATCTTGTGTTCAAGTACTTATTTTTAAACCTATGGATTTCACTCAACCTTTGTATTGACTTTTTAGCATGTTTTATCTCAGGTATTTGAAGTATTACTGTTCTGGCTTTTGGAGTGGCATGAAGACTATTGATGGCTATCTACTTTTACTATCTTTATTTACTATCATTCGGAAAACCTTTAAACCTTGTTATGTCATTTTACGTGCTTTGCAATACTAGAAAACTTTTTATACTTTGGTATTTTGCTATGTTCGAATAATATGTTGGTTTGGTTTTTAAAACGACTCACTTGAGTTCGTTTCTATTATTGTGGTTGTCATCTCATTAGGTAACACCCAACTTTATTTCCGCTGCAAAACTTGTATTTTTCTGGGTGTGTTACACACGAAATCATTTTCTCCCGACCATTTGCACTCGATCATTCATTCCATAGTAACCTCAACCCATCACAACCAATGGCAAATAAAGATTGGAACAAAGTGGAATTAACTGAAGACATGGCAGATTATCTTTATGAGAAATATAAGAATAATTGGAAGGTAGGCGATCGAGTGTCAGATGAAATGTTAGACGACTTATGGAATTATGCTATGGTGAAAGGTTAGCACATTGTTGCATTGTTCTTGTTAAGAATTTACCCTAAATATAACTATGACTTGATTTGAACTTTTGTTGTTCATCTACCCTTATCATTCCAAAGTAATCTCAAATGGGCTCAGTCACATGTTTCCAAACCTTGAAGATGTGTTTGGTCAGAAAAAAGATCCATGGAGAGAAACCAAGCAGAGCAGAATAAAGGTATGCATTTTGGTTTTTTTTTTGTGAAATGGCAAACCTTGAACATGTGTTTAGTCCCTTTTGATGTTGATTGCCCTTTTGTTGTTGCCCTAATGAATGCATTTTAGGTTAGTTTATTATTTGCATTACTCAAATGCAATGGATTACTCAAAACTGCAACTTGATTTTAGCAACTGATACTCCATTACTCAAAATGCAATGGGGCACATTATTAATTATACAACTATTTTAATTTGGAATCCTAACTTAGACAGTCCAATTGCGTTAGGATATGGCATACAACATTACTCAATTTGGATTTTGAAGCCTAGTGCAAACTGCAATTTGACTTTAGCAAGTCAAACTGCAATTTGACTTTAGCAATTTGGATGTCTGCACAATTTGGAAGAAACTGAGTTAGCAGAGAGTTTGGACTTCTGTATTACATCATTACTCAAACTGCAATTTGACTTTAGCAGGTCAAACTGCAATGGGGCACAATATTGATGTTGATTTGCCCTTTTGTATATTATTTGCATACTTGATTTATGGGTTGTTTGGAAGTGTGTTATATATGTACATTTAACATGTGTTAACCTATTAACTTGTAGATTAGTATGAAGAAAAGGTTTGTGAAAACAGGATTCAAAACCTTGAAAAGAAGATACAAATCCTTGAAAACAGGACACAAAACCTTGAGAATGAGTATTTTTACACAGAAAAGGCAAAGGAGGCAGATGTGATTCAAATATCCAGTCATGAAGATGTTTCCAGTGAAAACAAGATTCAAAACCTTGAAAAGAAGATACAAAATCCTTGAAAACAGGATACTAAACCTTGAATATGAGCATGGTAGGACAAAAAAGGCAAAGAAGACAGAGGTGATTCAAATACACAGTGATGAAGATGTTTCTAATGAAGACTATGTTTCTGATGATATAAAAGGTTTCAAAAGATCCAGAGCTCCCAAAAGTCAAGATGCTTCCACTTCAACTGCTCAAGCTAATGTAAAAGGTTCCAAAAGATCCAGAGCTGATGTTCAGGAGGGACCCAAAAGATCCAGAGCTCCCAAAAGTCAATTGCTTCCACTTCAACTACTTAAGCTGATGTAAAAGGTTCCAAAAGATCTAAGAGGGTATAGGAAAACAGCCATGACTGGATGCATACTTGGTTTAAGAGCTCCTAATGCTCCGGAAGTGGGATCTACAAGCATGAAGAGGAAGTCCAAGAAGCCTTGACTTATTTCAGTTTGTTTTAATTGGATGTTTAAAAACTATTACTTTTGTTGCTACATGGGTATGTTTACTAATATTTGGCAATGCTGCAAACATTTGTTGTAAAACCTAACATTTTACTGTTAACATTCCATTTTGGTAATTTTGACAATTTGATATTAAATATGCAGGATTGCTATGTTTTTTGTGTTGTGTTAGCTTTTATTTTAGATCATTTGACTTATGTATGTTGCAATTAGTAAGTATTATAACTCTAGTTATATTACAGTTTTTAGTTTGAGCGTTGTTTGTAATTTGACTTATAAAAGTCAATTCATGCCATGAGCATTTTCAGTTTCCATTTTTATGGGTTGTTTGGAAATGCAATTTGCATACTGCATTTGCACACTCAAACAACTTTGTTGTTCAATATAACACATTAAACTACAAACTGTAAATGCATTTGAAATAGTCAATTATCAGAAGTTTTTACTTTGGTATATTCTTTCATTATCATTTTGTAAAAAATAAAATTAGTCAACACATAGAATAGAGGTGATTTTGATTAACCATAACAACACGATTACAAAATACATTATCCCAAAAGATGAAGCAAACACTGCCCAACCATGCTACATATCACAGAATACAAAATACATAGAAACTTGAAATTAAACACAAAACCACCCATTAATTTGCCTTCTCAGCATCAACCATCATTTAGGAAATCTGCCTAATCTATCTTCTCAGTATACACCTTTCTCCTCTTCAATGGTCTTTGATTTCCTTCCACCTCTTCATGAGCTACAACTTCATCAACAACAACTTCAATAGCAACAACTTCACCTTTTTCTCTTGGCATATTGATGCACCAGGAATGTGGAAGCACCTATGACTCTTTAGTTCCCTAAGCATCTACGACTCTTTATTTTCCTCTATTTAATTTAGTTTATTAAATGTTTCGGTTTCTTTATCATAAATCCCATCTATAAATTGGGATCAAGTTTTTGTTATTCATTAGTTTTTTTGATGATATGAAAAGTTATTTTCTTTCCTCGCTATACACAAGTGTGTGTTAGAGTGTGTGAAATTGCCTAATTATATTCTTTTGAATCAACGATTATTAGAAGAATTGTTCTTGGGTATTCTTTGAATCAACAAGATCAGTTGTTTATCCTTTTATTCGCTACATCACGAGAGAGGGGAATACCTGCCATATCTGCTGTCATGGGCACACAAAGACTTCCTTTTCCTGCGAGAGTTTTTGATATTGTGCACTGTGCACGCTGCAAAGTTCCATGGCATATTGAAGGTGGTAAACTTCTCTTAGAGCTGAATCGTCTATTACGACCTGGTGGCTACTTTGTTTGGTCTGCTACTCCTATCTACCAGAAACTTCCAGAAGATGTTGGAATTTGGGAAGCAATGAAGAAATTAACCAAGTCGATGTGCTGGGAAGTCATAGCAGTTGGTAAGGATAAAATCAATAAAGTGCGTAGTGGATGTTATTGTGTGGTCACCACTTCAAACTCGAAGTCCGATATTTTTGGGGTTCCGTTCGATCGTGGTCGTTTTGATAATACGAAACTCGAGGACGAGTTTTTTTAAGTGGGGGAGAATGATGCGGAATGTGGAAGCACCTATGACTCTTTAGTTCCCTAAGCATCTACGACTCTTCATTTTCCTCTATTTAATTTAGTTTATTAAATGTTTCGGTTTCTTTATCATAAATCCCATCTATAAATTGGGATCAAGCTTTTGTTATTGATTAGTTTTTTGATGATATGAAAAGTTATTTTCTTTCCTCCCTATACACAAGTGTGTGTTAGAGTGTGTGAAATTGCCTAATTATCGGTATTCTTTTGAATCAACGATTATTAGAAGAATTGTTCTTGGGTATTCTTTGAATCAACAAGATCAGTTATTTATCTCTTTTTTCGCTACATCACATATTAACTGCACCAAGAATTAGTTTCAACAGTATGATGTCTAAGGTTTGATTAAACTATGCCCATGCCTTTATTGGATACACCTTTTCCTGGAGAATCTTCTATTTCAGCATGTCAACATCTTTCCTTAATTTTACTTTAATGTCATTGACGAAAACATTGAACTTGTGTAGTTCAAAAATCCTTCTTTTCCATAGTTCATTGAACTTGTGTAGGTCATTGTTGCTCTCATCAGACCATTCAGGGGTATGATCAATAACATCTTTTATAAAATCTAGCATTTTTGACCATTTGGTTCTAGTTTCAGCCATTTGGGTGTTGGGGATGTCAACAAAATTGGGTTTACTTTCAGCCATTTGTGTGTTAGTTTCACCCAGTTGTGGATGAAAATGGAAGGTTCTATAGGGATAGGACATACTCATGTGAGTAGTTATATATGTAAAAATGGAAGCTGCTCTTTGGCATGGTGTTTTGGCGGGAAAAAATGCTAAAGGACTAATGTGGAAGGTGAAGTTGGTGTACTTACGTTAGTACAAATATGATACTTCAGGGACTAAACTAGTATTTTGTGATGTAGGCTTTTTGGAGGGAAAACGGAAAACCCGGCAAAAACTATCATATTTGAATGATTTATTTACATGCATAGTCCCTGTTGTCGAAATACAGTTGCACGAGTAGTCACTATGCTATTTTGTTTAGGGATTATGGTTTATGGTCTCGCCAACACCAATCTAAAATACAATACAAATTGGAAACAAAGGTTGTTGCTGACACCAAATAAACAAAAAAATGAATACACCCCCAGTTTCATCACAAAACCAAAATGTTGAAAATTCAGGAGAAAAGACGGTTAGGATAATTCCATGTCCTGTGGGTATTATTCAAAGGGCGAAGCCGGATACTCGGGAAGGTAGGGAAGAGTCTATAAGGTCAACACAAGAGTATATCAGGAAAGTTGTTGAGGACTTTACATGTTTGCCTTGGGTTAGCGCTGTTGAGTTTGTAAAGGCTAATGGGGGGGGGGTTGTGATTGGATGTTTAGGTGATATCAACAGCTTTATAAAGAATGGGAAAGTTGATCAAGTTGTTGCAATAATCAAGTCGTTTACTCCAAATGCCCTTGGTGATCTTAAAGTAACTCTCAAAGATCTCTCAGGTTCAATATCTGGTTCAATACATCACAAAATCCTTGACGAGGGGGTTTATGGAAAGGATATTACTGTTGGGGCTGATGTGATACTTCATAACATTTCGGTGTTTTCTCCTAAACCATCACTCCATTATCTTAACATTACAAATAAAAACTTAGTTAAGGTTTTCCACAAGGATACACTTTACAGAAATGGGAGTGGTGTAGGTGGTAGGGGAATGTTAGACGAAGAAGAAATAATCAAATTTTTAGAAGAAGAAGAAGAACGGGTTGAACAAGAGTTGCGGGCTGGTAGATATCTTATTCATCAAAAGTAACATCAAATGGATTAGACCAAGAAGCATTATTCCATACATTAGAAGAAGAAGCAAGGGCTAAACAAGAATTGGAGGACATTCTTAGGCTAGAACAGCAGTTGAAGGAGGAACATGAGAAAAATCTATTCGGATTACATGTGTAATGTAATGTAAGTTGTGTAATGTAATGTTAGATTATCACCAGTTGACAAGCATGTAATGTAAGTTGTGCACTTTTAAATGTCAATGTATTCCCTTAATTTTCAGTATGTATTTGTCATTAATGTTGTCATTACTCCCATCTACTTCTTGTTGAACAACCACATTGTTCCCCAATAGATCCATTTTGACTGCCTTATATAATACCTCACTGGTATTCATTTCCTTATCATACCAAAAAGTATCAACATGGATGAAGAAAATGGTTGTCAAATGATATTCATTGATTGTTGGGTAGAAAGTGAAAATATGGTTGGATTGACCCTTTTGCAAGGCGTCCACCTTATAAAGATTTGATGTGGTTTTGTTGTCCAATGCATCTTTACGGAAGGGGAAACACAACTAGTGATGTTGCTGTAGGTGGTGTTGTGGGTCTAGGAGTTAGAAGGGAAAAATAACTACAACTGGTAGAGGTGGTGGTGTTGTGGGCCTACATGTTGCAGCATCTACTAGAGGTGGTGGTTCAGTGAGTATAGGGGGTAGAAGTGGGACTATAACAAGACCTGATGAAATTCATGATTGTAGGTCTCCCCAACCTAGTGATAGTAGTAATGAAGAAAGTGAACCACCTGCAAGTCAAAGACCAAGTGAACCACCTGCAAGTCAAAAACCAAAGTGAATCACCATCAAGTAATTGAATAAGTGAACTACCACCTAGTCATGCTATGTTGTATTTTATAATATATGTAACTTAACTGGTATGTTGTATTTGTTATGTTATGACAATGCAAGCACCCCTTTAATTAGCAAAATGGGTAAATCCAAACACTCCATAAACAACCTACAAACTGTATAAGCAATCTACAAAATTGTCAAGCTCATTTTTTGGTATCTGTTGACTTTTAAAAGTCAAAATTGTTCCACACACAACTGAATTGCAAATGCAAAATGCATATCCAAATGTTTGACTAATGAAAGTCAAACTGGGTATGACATTCCATTTTGAACTTAAACTGAAGGCAAGCTAAGTATTGGCAGATGTATTTATCTACTCTATTGTGGAAGATTGGCAAGTGCATTTATAGTAGGTTGGTGCATTTAAGCACTCCCTCTAAGTAAACACCCATGTAAAGTATCTGAACTTTACTTTTTTTGACTAACATAGTAATTGTGTTTCAACCAAAAGACAAGAAAGCAACAGTATGCAAGTTTGTTTGTTTGTTTGCAAGTTTTTTTGTTTGTTTGTTTGTTTTTTCGTGACAGATATGTTCATGCTACTTGCATGAGTTGACTTTTGTAAGTCAAACTGTCAGTCTTAAAACACAACTTCATTGGACAGGCCCATCAGTATACAATCCTACCAAAATGTAGTTTGAGTGTGCAAATACATGATTTTAATCTCAAATGGACCCTAAAATTGAAATGCAAATGCAAATACCATAAGCTGCAAAATACAAATTGACTAATTAAAATAGGCCATTGAAACTAAAATATACAAGACAAAGGATGTCTTACAAGACTATATATCCCATTACATCAACACGTCTTAAAACATCCGATTACATTCAAAAATTCAACACTAAACAACACTTACGACATTAACCCTGCACTTAATTTCTCTTTTTGGGATACAATAGACAACACCTACCACCTCTTTTGGTAACCTCTTCTTTAGACTTCGCTCTTAGGCCAAAGACACAGCCTATTACACTCAGAGGCTTTACCTTACTCTGCTTACACTCAGAGGCCATCCCTTCTACTACAACTCTGAAACCACAACTGGTACCCTCAGATGGCCTTCCATTCCTATGCTTATCCTTAGCTTCCCACTTTATTCTTCTAGTCCTAAAAGCAATACTGCTACCCTGTGCTTGCAACCTCTATTTACCCTCATTGTCATCAGTAGATATAATGCTCACTTCAGTTGACTTGCCCATGGAATTATCAACTACAAAGATTATACAAAAAAAAAGAAAAAAAAAAAGACATCCTTTAACTCAATAACATCTATAAGGTAGATAGACATTCCAAACACTCCTTTAAGATCTTGAATATATTTACCTTCTATCATTTGGTGCTTTCTCTTGATAAACAGCTCATCAAGAAAGACATCTAAATTTTCTTTTGTGATGGTGTTGTGTGACCCATATTTTGCTATGACCTCATCCAAATTTTCATCAGTCATTGATATGCTATCCCATACTTGAACATCATACACAGTCTCCTCTACTTTCACTATTGCCTTTCCCTTGTCATCTAAAAAGGAGAAAAACATTCCAAAAACATCTTCAACATTTAGGAATCTAATAGACAAGAGCTAGAATATAGGCAAATGCATACCTTTATTAAACTTCTTTTCGTGCTTTGCCTCATTTGCCTCCTTAGTCTCATTTGCCTCCTTTGCATCATTTGCCTCCTTTAGACTACCAAACAGAACTTCAAGATTTCCTATCCTATTGCCAAGTTTTTCAAGGTCTTCCATACCCTTATCTATAAATATGTGTAGACCATTAGATTACCACTAAACCACATTAACTAAATCAGCCTAGGCTACATTTCCCTCACATTAAGCACAATAACCTAGGGCAATTAACATGTTTACGATGATTGACTAGGGCAAAACTGAGTTCTTTGACAAAACTAGTTATAGTGTCTGACAAAGGGCGTAACTCACACCATAAGGCAAATTTTCTGACATAATACACAAACATTAAATATCCACACATAATACACACCTATACATAACAATGCAAACATGCAACATTATATACTAACCTTGGGCAACCTCCTGTTGATTGTACTGCCTTTTCCACAAGTCTTAGAATATCACGTTAACCATTGATTGGTCTGAATGCCACTTATTCCCATATTTAGCGAAAACATATGCGATCATCTCATCGGTTAACTCCATTTTGCTAAAATCCCTATCCTTCAAAGACAAACCTGCCATCGATTGGGTTTCTTGATAAATTAGGTCGTGACGGGTTGGGAAGAACTCAAAGAGTTGGGTGCAAATGATTTTGAGTGGGTGTTTTGTCGAACGTTTGAGTTTTTTTATATGGGACAAACGATGCTAAAGATACGAGATGAAAAGACAAGAATAACCTCATTGACAAGTCAACTAACGAGGGTAGATAACTGGTGTTAGGCATAACGGGGCTTCAGGGACCAAACGAGTCACCATTTGCAAAACCAGGGACCCCGTACGAGAGCAAAATCAAACGGGGGACCAACTTTGAGAAAAGGGGTGAGTTCAGGGACCATCGGTGGAATTTACCCAAAATTTAGATTAAATTGCAAAAATGGTCCTTTTGGTTTAGCCAAATTACATATTCAGTCCCCAACCTTTTGAAAGTGCAAAAAACATCCTTGTGAAAACCTTTGTCCTGCATATTCAGTCCCTACCCGAGACGACGTTACTAGTCTTCCATTAGTGACCCACGTGCTTATCACATAAGGGTAGTATAGTCCTATTATCCCTCAAATGGCCCCAATTAAATATCCCACCCACCCTACCATATCTACATTCACTTTACAATATAAATCCCCAACAAAATCCCCAACATAATCCCAAAGCTTTATACCCAATTTTAAAATCAATTCTAACCTTAATTTATTCAAATCAAAATTAACTAAAGATGGTGAATTGTATGTGTGGTATGTAAACTATAATTCATACATCAGGGACTCGATCAACCTGGTCGTCAATCTTACTCGTGCCCCAAAAATGTAAGTTATAAAAATACTTCAGTTTAATTGATTACTTGATGTTTTTTTCAGTTAATGATATTAGTAATGATTAATTGTAGGGTATGAATTGTGGGTTTGTTGCTTGGTTGGATCCACCAAGGTGTGCTCGTTCAATGAATATTAATCTTGGTTTGCTAAGTTGAAGAAATGCTCTTGAAAAATCAGAATGCAATGGTTGCTGAAAAATGAAGATTGGAGATATGATGGATATACAGTAGGATTGTGTTTTTAGAGTATTTGTTGATGTAGATTGATAACATCAAATAGTCCTGATATTTTAGTGTCAATTTTCCCCTAATATGCTCATCATTTGTATCATTTTACTTGAATATATACTCTTATTCGTTTATATTTCATTTTCAGGTAAATAATGAGCATAGGAACAAAGAGACGCGGATTTGGAAGGTTATTAATGCAAATACACAAGAGTATGCTGACCTGATAAGAGTTACAGCGTAAATCCCTACTCTACTTACGTCGTAACAAGGATTTACACTAGAAGACCAAAGCCAACGCTGATCATGGCTATGACGTAACTCATACACAGGTTATGTCGTATATATATTTCTATGACTTAGAAGAATTTCGGGGTTCAAGAAGTTATGACGTAACCATTTGCATGGTTACGGTGTAAACTAGTTAACAAGAGTTCTACGATCGTAACCTATCTTTAGGTTACGCCGTAATGTCATCACTAGGATAAGATTGTCCTAGATTCAAAGGTTTCGGCGTCACTAACCCTTGTGGTTACGCCGTAACATAGTCGAGGCTATAAATACAAGCCCTAATTCCGTATTTTTACATATCTTTTCACCACTCAAGAACCAGAGAATGTTTTAGGGCTTCAAGGAGGACGATATTCAGCAGCATACAAGTCATTTCCAAGGGAGAGTTCACGCCAATCTATGCATAAGTTTTAGTATTTCATATTACATTTGTGTATTTAATTCGATGTCGTTCATTACTATGTTAAACATTGAATTTCCTGCATTTATTAATATGAGCGGCTAAACACCTTTGGTGTTAGCCTAATAATGAAACTGTTATTGCCTTGATGTAGTTTTCTTGTTTTTATATTCGCTTTATATGTATGCTTTCTTTGTTTATTCGCGGACACCCTTCTTTCGGTAGCATGGAGGTTTGGTAGTATCTAGGAACTAGGAGAATTGACCATATGACCCTAGCAGAATAGGTTGCGAGTAATGGTAAGAATTAACCATAGGACTACCATTATCTTGTGTGAGAATGGACCAAAGGATCACCTACCAAAAGGAAGTGCTTAAGAAGTTAGGGGGAACCTAAGTTCCGACAGGCCGGGTTTCATAGAATAAATCTTAGATCGTAGCGGTACTTAATGACTCTTTCCTAGGGTAAACCCGCAAACTCTTGTAATCATTTGGTTACGGAATAGGACGCTATGGAAAATAGGCTAGATGAATTGACCCTAGGAGTCTAGCGACTTAAACCCCCATATGAAGTGATAGAAAACATTAATTAGAAAACTTAATCATGGCATAACAAGATTAGTAATTAGGCTAGCACGTTTCTCCCTACTGAATATCTATTCCACTTTATTTGCTTTCGTATTTTTATTTCTTAGTTTAATCAAACAAATCATAAAACTCCCTTTAAAATCTTTGACACTTAGAACTTAGATTAGATCCATACGCATAGCTCTTGGGACGACCTCGGCTTTACCGAATACTACACTACACACGACCGGGTACACTGCCCGTTAGTGCAATATGTAGACCATAGGTAGACGAGACTTTATAAATATTAAAACCTGGTCAGAAATCCTACATCAAGTTTTTGGCGCCGCTGCCGGGGAGCTATATAAGGTTTTAATTTAAATTTTTTTTATTTTCCGTTTTTGCTTTTCTTTTAGTATTTTTGTTTTCTTTCTTCTTTTCTATTTTCTTTGTTTCTTTTTGAATTTCATGAAATCTTGGAGACGGAGCCAGATATTGATAAATGACATTGAATGTGTATTAGGAATATGAGAGCGAAAAGGATAGTAGATTATTCAGGAATATTTGATCGAGGAGAGCTCCTACAAGATTCCCTCCTCTAGAACCTTCCTTTCAAACTCCGCGACCATTCACCAATACCAGTTCTACATTTCCCAGTAAGAGGAACAAAGTGGACATTGGTAGCATGAGTATAGAAGAATACGATTTTTACATGGCTACACAATATCCGATGATGTTTGAAGTGAGGGATCCCACTTATGGTATTAAATCCCAATTTTATGATCAATTGGCATACACACCTGATCCTCAACCTGAAGATAGAGAATTGATGATAGCAAGAAGGGTGGATGAATTATTAAGAATTGGAGCTGAAAACCTTCAAAGAATGAAACAAGAGGAAATTCATAATGGGTGTGATAACGAATAGGCTGATAACAAAATTGAAGAATTATATACAATTGCCAAAAGAAAGATTGAAAGTTTTTTGAATACTGAAGTGGTGAAGGGCAGTGAAGAAAAGAAAGAAGAGAAAACAAGTTCAAAAAGAGCAGGTGAACAGTTGGAAAGGAAAAGTAGTAAAAATAAGAAGTCTGAGCATAGAGTAGAGCAAAAGCAGGGCAGAGAACAAGAGCAGACTGAGCAAGCTGATGCTGATGTAGAGCAAATGCAAGCTCACACTGAACTTCCAGTTGTATCTGTAGAAGAACCTGAAGGAGAAGCCATGGATGTAGAGCCTTTAAGTGTTAAACAACCAATAGTTGATTTCAAGTCTGGATTTCATGTGAAAACAGCTTATTGGGATATCAAGAGGGCTGATGGTTCATCTTTGAGGTTTGTGAGCTTTCTACAAATGGTTCATCACTTTGACAGTGAAGATTTGGTGGCTTTATGGAGGCTATACAAACAAAGATTTGGTAATGACAAGCCATAGCAAATCTATGATCTAGTCATCTGGGATTACTTGAAAGTGATGTTTGAACCACATCATGAGGATGAAGCATGGAGAAAGCTAAGGCACAACACAATTATAGAATGGAAGCTTTATTAGGGTTGTGGAGTACATGTTTTGACTGCACATGGGCTGATGATCTACATGTTTGTAGAAAAAGATTATCCTTTAAAGTTTCACAAAGATATTTTGCATCAGATGTTGTTTGGGAAGAAAAGACTTCAGCTTCAGTATCCTTATGATGAGATGGCTTATCAGTTGCTCAAGAAGATGGGAAAGGATCTAGGACCCAAGAACATGCCACATAATTATTGTTTGGGATCATCCTTTTTGTGTTAGTTCAAGCTTAAAGAGAAACTTGATGATTTTGGAAAAAAAATATCAAGTTTAGGGGAGGATTGTTGGGTTTTAGAGATGCTGCTGCTTGTTTGGATTAAGACTGGTAATGGAAATTGCTCCAAGACATTGTTGCTGCTAGTACAAATTGTTACAACTGCTTGTGTATATTACTACTGCTAAGTGTTGCTGAAGGTATTCATGAAAATATACAAGTGGTTACTACTGCTAGACAACATGTTACTACTGCTAGTTCAGAGTTACAACTGCTTTCATTACTGATGAACTTGAAGAAAAACACTCTAAGAGTTTAGTGCTGCTAGAAGAAAAGTTAGTACTGCTAGTACAAACTTACAACTGCTGAAGAGTTTATACTGCTAGAGTTAGAGTTAAGACTGCTAGAGTGTATAGTTAGTACTGCTTATGAGATAAACAGGTATAATCAGTTAGATAATTATTGAAAAGATTTTTTTAAGATTTATCTTGTATAGCAAGCAATTGTAAGCCGACTAGGACATCTTAGTCTATAAAAGGAGGACCTAGGGCATAGAGATAGATATGATTCTTTAGAAAACTTCAAGGATGTAAACCCTAATACTCAAGAGTATTCGTATAATTAATAATATTGAAGTGATTTGTTTGAGATTGTTTTGTTTAATTCTTCTTAAGATTAAAGTTTAGATTCCGCATAAACTTTAATACAAATCAAAGACAGTTTCTACATAAGTTATATTGGATCTATTCAATATTAACTTAAACTTTACAAGCTAAGGGAAATCGATCAAGTGCTCAACTGGGATCAACAATGGAGACGAAGTGAAGGCACGTCTTTCCAACGTAATCCTTCTACCATTTCTGGAGTGAATTTCAGGGGAGTTCTCGTTCTAATTCTACTTTTCACCTTTATTATTACATGTTTGCATACAAAAGGGACTTTGTACATTTCAATTGGGGGGACGGGAGTAGAATTATAACTTAAACCTTATTTGCCTATTTTTTCTAGTTTATTTTGAAAAATTATGCCATTTTTAAAACTTTTGACACATTTTTCTTAACCGAACTAGAATAGACCTTAGCCGAGCACACTATTCCCTTTGATTTCCTTGGTAGGGTTTAGCCTTTCATTTTCTCCATTTTACTCAAATCCACTAAATTATGAGTGTGCCGATAATATTGTAAACTTTAGAACTTGGCTTTTAAATCATTTCGAGACAATAGACGAGTAGTGTGTTGAGTTAGCTTGATACATTTGGGAGGGACATTTTGAAAAGGCAATGTTTTAGGATTTACACCAAAATAGCCCATATGTGTTTAATTGTGTGCGTTTATCGATTAGTCACCTCGACTTTTCGACCCCCGTGTTAAAACCCTTTTGTTGCACTCACCTTTAGTGCAAGATACCCCTACTTACACCCTTTAGATCCATTCTTTTCATTTCTTCACCCATATAATGTATTGTTTCATTACACCTATTCAACTTAGCCTACCGTGTAGTCTTAGTTTATGATTGGGAAGTCGCCGTTTGCCTAAGTTTGAAGTTTGGGTTTAGAGATTCAGGAATCACGCCTACACTAAAGACATATTTTTGAAGATCATTGAAGACCCCCTGTATTCCTCATAGATGATTCATCTCAAGTAGGGAGATGTCTATTTATTGTTTGTAGTTATGAAAAAAAATGAAAAATGACAATATATATATATATATATATATATATATATACATATATATATATATATATATATATATATATATATATATATAGTAGTTTATTTATTTGTTTAGTGTTGTAAAAAGGATAGTGCATGTATTATAAGCACTAATCCTTATTTATGGAGCTTATTGAACTAGAATCGAGGATCTTACCTCGATCACATTTGATTGAAGATTTTTGAAGACCAAGTTAGTGTGTACCTCGCTATATGACATCTAATCATGGCACACTAACTTATTACATCATGATCCGGTTTTCGCGTCTTGAAGCTTGGACTTTGGATGGATGGCGGGCGGTGACAACTCGGTTATAGGCTAAGACTATTTGCTTGTTTATTTTTATTTTTCACCATTTATGTGCCTCCTATGTCTTATCATGCCCTTTAGTCGTGAATCATGCTTAGGTGAGGGAGTGACCAGTCATTGGTGTCTTGACCATGGATTTGTTCATGTGTCGATGGTCTTTGTCATCTTCGCCGTAGCATGTTAGTAATGACAATTCACCTTAGCCTCATTAAATTGTTCACCAACATTGCCTTTAAAGATTGTCTTGACCTTAGCTCCAGTGGTGGAGATTTTTGTAACTGCCAAGCCTATGATAGAATGCATGCTACGACCGTGCAATGAGTGACCACCCCGAAATTGACACTTAGAATAAATAGAGAGTATGAGTGTTTTGTTCCTATTTCGTGAGGTGTTCGGCTTTGATAAATTCTAGCATAGGAAGTTTTTAAATTCATATTTTCCAAAGACTTTGAGAGATATCTTTTTGAGAATGATTCTAATAAGGTCTACTTGAGAGCAAGTAGAGTTCAAGTGGGGGGATATTTGATAACATCAGATAGTCCTGATATTTTAGTGTCAATTTCCCCCTAATATGCTCATCATTTGTATCATTTTACTTGAATATATACTCTTATTCGTTTATATTTTTTTTTCAGGTAAATAATGAGCATAGGAACAAAGAGACGCAGATTTGGAAGGTTATTAATGCAAATACACAAGAGTATGCTGACCAGACAAGAGTTACGGCGTAAATCCCTACTCTACATACACCGTAACAAGGATTTACACTAGAAGACCAAAGTCAACGCTGATCATGGTTACGGCGTAACTTATACATAGGTTACGCCGTATATATATTTCCAATACTTAGAAGAATTTTATGGTTCAAAAAGTTACGACATAACCATTTGCATGGTTACGGTGTAAACTAGTTAACGTGAGTTCTACGATCATAACCTATCTTTAGATTACGCCGTAATATCATCACTGAGGATAAGATCGTCCTAGATTCAAAGGTTACGGCGTAACTAACCCTAGTGGTTACGCCGTAACATAGTCGAGGCTATAATTACAAGCCCTAATTCCGCATTTTTATATATCTTTTCACCACTCAAGAACCAGAGAACATTTTAGGGCTTCAAGGAGGACGATATTTAGCAGCATACAAGTCATTTCCAAGGGAGAGTTCACGCCAATCTATACATAAGTTTTAGTATTTCATATTACATTTGTGTATTTAATTCGATGTCGTTCATTACTATGTTAAACATTGAAATTCCTGCATTTATTAATATGAGCGGTTAAACAATTTTGGTGTTACCCTAATTATGAAATTGTTATTGCCTTGATGTAGTTTTCTCATTTTTATATTTGCTTTATATGTATGCTTTCTTTTTTTATTTGCGGACACCCTTGTTTCGGTAGCATGGAGGTTTGGTAGTATCTAGAAACTAGGAGAATTGACCATAGCACCCTAGCAGAATTGGTTGCGAGTAATGGTATTAATTGACCATAGGACTACCATTATCTTGTGTGAGAATGGACCAAAGGATCACCTACAAAAAGGAAGTGCTTAAGAAGTTAGGGGGAACCTAAGTTCCGACATGCCGGGTTTCGTAGAATAAATCTTAGATCGTAGTGGTACTTAATGACTCTTCCGTAGGGTAAACCCACAAACTCTTGTAATCATTTGGTTACGGAATAGGACACTATGGAAAATAGGCTAGATGAATTGACCTTAGGAGTCTAGCGACTTAAACCCCCATATGAAGTGATAGAAAACATTAATTAGAAAACTTATTCATGGCATAACAAGATTAGTAATTAGGCCAGCACGTTTCTCCCTACTGAATATCTATTCCACTTTATTTTCTTTCATATTTTTATTTCTTATTTTAATCAAACAAATCATAAAACCCCCTTTAAAATCTGTGACACTTAGAACTTAGTTTAGATCCACATGCATAGCTCTTGGGACGACCTCGGCTTTACCGAATACTACAGTACCCACGACCGGGTACACTGCCCGTTAGTGCATTAGGTAGACCATAGGTAGACAAGACTTTATAAATATTAAAACCTGGTCAGAAATCCTGCATCATAGATTTTCTATTTGCAATGATTATTAGTTGAACACTTGAAGGAATTGACCAAAAAATGTGTAATGGTCAAGAAATTTTGTGATATCTTATGTATTTCAACCAAAATGGTTTCTGCCTAAATTTGTTATT